>CM035413.1:99114414-99309414 GCA_020310875.1 Ceratopteris richardii | reverse complement strand
AACCAAACTTTGATATCCTGACTTTGGGGTTTATTGGCTGCTAGGATTATGCCATTTGCCTCATGGAGGGTTTCTTTGCTCCTCCAAATGGGTGAAACTAAAGTTCCATAAGTGGAAAACTTTGCTTATGATTTTTCCTTTAGTATTGTTGCACCACCTACATGCATGATTTAATTCCACGTGT
The DNA here is from genome assembly GCA_020310875.1 of Ceratopteris richardii. Classification (NCBI taxonomy): domain Eukaryota; kingdom Viridiplantae; phylum Streptophyta; class Polypodiopsida; order Polypodiales; family Pteridaceae; genus Ceratopteris; species Ceratopteris richardii. The sequence continues at coordinate 99,309,230 of CM035413.1, read as the reverse complement.
TTGCACTTGAACAGCATACCATTGTGACCTCATACCAATAAAAATAAACTTAAGTGTTTAAGGAGAATCACCCATACAACATTAGAGTAAAAAATTTACTCACATAATAGATGGAGTAAAACAACATGAAATAGTGGTACATATATGTATCTTCATTCCATACAATTTTGGGATTACGATTCCATTGCATAGGTAAGTCCGTATAACTTCAAGAACAATGTTACAAGATTCCTCTCACACAAAAATATCTATGCCCTTCCTCAAATCTCTTCACAAGCACAAGAATCCCAAGAAATTCCCCTCCTAGTAATACACAAACTACCCATTTTCCATGTAAACTCATCATACTAAACCTCTTGTTTATTTGGTTCTTGATACAATTTTTTCTTGCACTGATTGAATGTTTAGACTTGGGAACCAGATGGGGCCATTTTCTCTTATGCATACCATTCATTTCTATTCATCGTTGAGACAAAAATGAGTCTTCAAAATTTTCCAATATTTCCAAAAGAAATGAGGTGATTCGAAGCCCGTGAGTATCATGATTATTTCTCCATTTAGGGATCCCACAAGATAGACAACTATCATGTCTTTAATAGTAATCAGCCCTACACCTCTTGTTGGTTGGTCGACATAAATCATTTCAAGGATTCGTAAACCTATCTTACCCTAATCATCCAACATACGTCCCATTTTAATCCCTAGTCCGTAAGAAGTTCTATCTAATATCTAGCTTAAGAAAATCTCTATCAATGGCCTCCAACATGACATTATGTAAAGCATGAATGGAATCAAGTACGTATTCACAACCATGGCCTTACGTGCAACACTACGTTGCATGCCTCTCTAGTATTGAAGTTTAGAGTAAGGCTTTTTTAAAACCCAAACCCATCATTGTGAAATGGAGATATGAAATTTCCTTAGGATGCTAAGAAGTTTCAAAATTTTCTTGTAAAAATCTCTTTCCAACCATGGTATATGATGAAACAAGGAGATGGCTTACATATGGATCTAAGTTCTTTGATTCAGAATGAGGTATAGAAAGTTTCCACAAACCCCCAAAAAACTCGAATGAGGTATAGAAAGTTTCCACAAACCCCCAAAAAACTCTGGCACAATCATGGTCATTGTGGAGCAAAGCATTGGTCCCATCAAAAAACATATTGTGCCGAATTGTATCATTCCCATTGGACAACAAAATGCTCTAAATAGATCCCCTTCAAAACCAATCTTCCATTGGAAACTAAGACCATCAAAAAAAATAGGGGATATCTTAGGAGATTGAGTGTTTAAGAAGAAAGTGGGAAGTGAATTTATCATTTATATTGATTCTTGATGAAACATTACCCCATAGGCTGGAGACCGTCTTGATGAACTTGTTTCTCAAACCCAAACCCTTCATCTATTGCAAAATGGAGTCCTATTTGAGTATATCGTAGGCTTTATCCATATCAACATTTAGAAAAAGGAATCCTTTGTTTAAGTGTTTGGAATATTTTATATCTTATTGAATGTTAGAGAGTCTTTTAGAATGCAATCCACCTATGATGAAGCCTTTTTGTTACTTTTTAATCCAGTTCTTTAGATGGTTTGTGATTTCATTATTGAGATCTTTGGAACTATTTTGTAGGTTGTCTAGATCATAGTGATCGACCTACAATATTCATTCAGATTCTTGATTTTTTGGTGATAACATCATTAAGGCATTTTGTGAGAGCCCCAAACCTCATAGATTCTTTCCAAACGTTGTTAGTTGGATCCATAAGGACCAATTCGAAGGAAATTAAGAATTCATTGGTCAGTCCATCAAGGTTATCTCTTTACTTTCAAAAGAGATGCAATGACTAATCAGAGCTCAAAGGCATTGATGGGACGACCTAACCAATTTTCAATATCCTTTGGGAACTTGGGATGCCTAATCCTAGAGATAATCACCATAAAATGGTTGAGACTATCAATCAGGATAATAGGGGAACCTAAAATTATTCTAAATTTTTTTAAAAACAAGACCCTAATTTTTGTTGATATATTTAGGTAGTGATGTGTGTGAACACACTAGGACCATCAAGGCACTTTTTTCCCTCTTTAGGAGGTTCCCCCCCTGCTTGTATATACACTTATAACCCTAACATGTTACTTATCTTTGTAAATTCTAGTGGTAATACATTTAGTATTGTGTGTTGTGCCCCAAGCTTCTTCTTCTTCCTTGTGTTGTTCATGTGCTTCCGTAGACCTCGAACTCCAACAATTGCTATCAAGGGGGTCACAGCTTCATCTAGGGCATCATCGACACCCCTCTGGTCACAGTCTAAAAATCGCAAGAAATTTGGTAAGCATACTTAGGGTGATTAGGAGATCAAAACAACTTTGTTGTGTGGTGCTAAAATCACGATCTGAGCTTGTTTTGGTTCCAAATGCACTATCACAGTGCTTATGCAGGCAATTTCATCTTTTTTTGCCAAAGATATACATAGGTTTTGGTTTGCTAGTATAAGCATCTCAAAGTCTACTATAGGTTTAGCAGAACTTGACAAAGTAGTTTTTTTCAACTTTTTGAGATACAAATATTGTTTTGCATCAGGCTATTTTAGTTAGTGGTCATGGCTGAAAGCAATGATGTATTCCGTGTTGGCTATTGAGGATATGTTGGATGGTATCAATTACCCATTATGGGCTTATATGATGCATCATGTATTGGTTGCAAAAGCACTGTGGAATATTGTGCAAGGTGTTGAAAAATGTCATATTACACCTGCAAACACAATTATTGAAGGTGATGTAGATGGCATTGAAGATGGCAATATTCTTAAAATTCCTATTTGTGTTGTGGTTCCTACTGCACCTACTGCGGAGCAAATTTTTTGGGATGGCAAAGATGCTCAGGCACATGCATTTATAGCCTTGTCTATCAAACATGCCATTATTCCTCATATTCGTTCTTGTAGAGCATCTTAGGATGTGTGGATATAGTTACCACTTAGGCTAGCAATAAGGCTCATGTTGCTTACCTTTGAAAATAGTTCGAGACTGAGAATATGAATGAAGGAGATTCCATGGACGGTTTTTTGGCAAAGATCAAAGATTTGAAGGCACAATTGATTTTTGCTCATGAAGTCTTGCATGATAGTTCACTTGTGTAGACTGTTCTGAATGGTCTTCCAAATTCATATCAAAGCTTTGCTTCTACTCTTCATTTGATGATGAAAGGCAATCCAAATGCCTTAAAATTTGAGGAGTTGGTCTCTGTTCTGTTGTAGGAAAATTCAATCTAGGCCAAACAAGTCCATTATGCGTGTTGCAAATCAAGCTTTTCTGGCTAGTCAGAAGGGCAAAGGTAAATGGAGCTCTTCTACTAGTAAGCATAATTCTGAATATCTTGCAAAATGAAAGAAGGATGACAGAGATGAGAAGAAAACAAAAAAGCAAAAATTGTTTTGCAAATACCATAAAGGAAATGCTAGAATGGTTGTTGCAGAGGCCTCTACACTAAAAATAGAGTTTGCTAATCTTGTGTTGAATGAAGAATGGGCATTTACCACTGTTTGTAGTCATGACGTATCTTCTTATGAATAATGTATGTTTGTAGTGACTCAAATGTTTGGTACTTTGATATTGGAGCAACCAAACATATTACCTAGTAGCACAGTTTCTTCACTTCACTCGAACATGCACCTGCAGGGAATACTGTCACATGTGCCAACAAATCCTCTTATCCTATCATGGGAGTTGGTAAGATCATTCTCACTATTGCTGATGGTAGTTCTTTTACATTGTTAGATGCTTTATTTGTGCCAAGGATCAAGAAGAATCTATTATCAGTTTTAGCTTTAGCCAAGATTGGCTTGGTTGTGAAATTTGTTGATGATAAATATACAATTCATAATCTGTCAAATGGCAATGTAATTATTTCTTCTGGCATTTTATGTCATGGTTGTATAATCTCATAGACTATGAAAAATCTGTGAATGATCAAGTATATGTAGTACATGATTCTCAGGCTTTGTCAGATACAAAGCTTTGGCATGCACACTTTGGTCATCTGAATTTTGCTAGTGTGCTATGCTTGCAAAAATCTAAAATGGTGTCCTCTCTACCCAAACTTGAGGCACCTGGTAAACATGTCTGTGAAGGCTGTGTTTTTGACAAAATGCAATGTTCCTCACTCCCAAAAGATGGTTTAGTTTGAGCTACTAAAAAATTGCAGCTCGTTCACAATGATGTTTGTGGTCCTATGCAGACAGCCTCTTTTAGAAATTATCTTTACTTCCTGACTTTCATTGATGATTTCTCTAGGCATGCATGGATATATCCATTGAAAGAAAATTGTGAAGTGTTCATGTGCTTCAAGCAATTTTTGGCTTTGGCTAAAAATCTATGAGCATGTAAAATGGGCACCCTCCATTCTGATCCAGGGGGGAATATATGCCTTCTGAGTTTAATGCATTTCTAGCTGAATGTGGGATAAAACATCAGTGTATAGTGTCGTATACTCCTCAGCAGAATGGAGTTATTGAATGGAAGAACATGTCACTCATGGATATGGTGAGGTGTATGGTCAAGAATCAGGCTTCACCACATAGTTTCTGGCTTGAGGCTATCATGTGTGCATCACATGTACTTAACAGGTGTCCCACTAAAGCATTGCAGTCTATCACTCTATATGAGGCTTGGCATGGTTGCAAGCCATCTGTTACTCACCTACATGTTTATGGTTGCCTGGCATATGCATTAGTGCTTGAACAACAACACAGGAAATTGGATGATAAAGCGGTGAAATGTATTTTTGTTGGGTATAGTTATGAAAGCAAAGGCTATCCTCCATATCATTCACGTAGTAAATGCATTTTGGTTAGAGGTGATGTTGTTTTTTGTGGAAGATCATATTCAACTATTACTTTCATGTACTAAGGAGACATATGTTAGCTCCAAAGACATGTATGATACTTTGCTGCCTCTTTTTATAGGTGGAGAGTCTAGTGTTGGTCCTAATGAGGCAACTTCTTAGCCTTTACAAGTTTCATGTGATGATGCAGATCATTCCATTTCTGATGCAAATTTACATGATGCACTTGTTGATGAGAGACGTGATATTGAGGAGGCAGAAACTATGCCAAAATGGCTTGTGCAGACTTTATGTGATAGTAAATTAGATGCACCTCTATCATATCGTACTCGTTCTGGATCTCATAGTGCTTCTTTTGCATCAGATTTCTATGTTATGGCTGCCTCTAGTCTTTGTGATGAGAATGAGCATGTTTCATTTGATGAAGCGGAAACTTCAAAAAATTGGATGGCTACTATGCATTCAAAATATGATGCTATTATGAAAAATGGTAGCTAGTCTTTATGTGGCTCTCCTCCTGGCAAGAATACCATTGGCACTAAGTGGGTATATGAGTTGAAGCGTAAGCATTATGGAGCAGTTGACAAGCATAAGATTAGGCTTGTAGCAAAGGGTTATTCTCAAGAAAGAGGCATTGATTTAGATGAGAACTTTGCTCCTACTTGTCAAATGAATACTATTCGTAGCATCTGTGCTCTTGTAGCTCATCATGGTTGGAATCTACATTAGTTGGACATTCAGATTGCATTTCCAAATGGTGACTTACATGAAGAAGTGTACACTTTTGTGCAAAAAGGGCATGAAAACCAAGTGTGCAGGTTGAAAAAGGCATTATATGGTTTGAAGCAAACACCATGTGCTTGGTATGAAAATATACATGCCTATATAATTGCACATGGATTTGAGAACACTCCAACTAAGAGCACCTTATATGTTAAGCGTGCAAATGATGTGCTTCTTATCATTCTTGTGTATGTTGATGACATGCTACTCACTGGTCCTCATGAGAAGCATATTGCTGATTATAAGGCTGATTTTCATGCCTCGTTTGAGATTTCAAATTTTGGCCATTTGCATCATTGTTTGGGCATTCAATTTATGCAAGTTGATGGTAGAATAGCTTTGTGTCAAACAAAATATATTGACACATTATTGTAGCATTTTGGCCTTGAAGACCATAAACCTATTGCCACTCCTATGGAGATAGGTTTACAATTGAGTGTTCCTGATGCTTGAGATGCATTTGATGTTGCCCTCGATCAGCAGGCTATTGGATGCTTGATTTACTTATGCATCAATCGGCCATATAATTAGTTTGTTGTCTCATAGATGATCAGATTTATGCATTGCCGAGGTATCAAGCATTGGCAAGCGATTAAGTGTATCCTTTGCTACTTGAGGGGTACCCAACTACTTGGATTGTTTTATCCCAAGGGGGGATCACTACTACCAAGTTTACATGCTTTTCCTGACTGTGACTGGGCTGGTTGCTATGACACTCGTGTGTTCACCAATGGTTTTTGCTTCATGCTTTGTAGCTCATGCATATCTTGGTTGAGCAAGAAGTAGCCTATTTTGGCCACTTCCAGTTGTGAGGATGCATATACGGTAGCTTTCATAGTGACTGTTTAGTGTGTGTGGCTCAGATGCCTTATGGCAGTTTTGGGTGTTGGTTAGTCTTCTGCTACCACCATCTTCACTGACAGTTAGAGCATGTTGATAGTTGCGAGGGACCCTATGTTCCATGCTCACACTAAGCACATTGAGGTGCACTATCATTATGTCAAGGAGAGGTTCTTTGTTGGAGAGATCAGTTTGGCATATGTGCCCACACAGGAGAACATTGTAAACCTTTTCACAAAGGCTCTCCCTAGGGAGAAGTTTGAAGCTTTCCACAAAGCTTGGCACTTCCTTATAGATGAGTATCAACTCCTTGTTCACCACATCATTGCCAGGGGGGATTTGTTTAGATATTTAGGTAGTGATGTGTGGGAACACACTAGGACCATTAGGGCACTTTTTTCCCTCTTTAGGAGGTTTTTTCCCTCCACTTGTATATACGCTTATAACCCTAACATGTTACTTATCTTTGTACACTCTAGTGGTAATACATTGAGTATTGTGTGTTGTGCTCCAAGCTTCTTCTTCTTCCTTCTGCTGTTTCCATGCTTCCGTAGACCTCAAACGCCAACAATTTTCATTTTCTAATGAACGTCTATTTCCATTTTCCTTTTTCATTATTGGGATGAATTCCTCAATCTTCTTAGATCTTAACAATTTACACTTCTTTGGATGGAATGTCTACTTTTCCCACCCAACTTTTCTTAAAAACAACTTAAGCTAGAAAAAACTCAATTCTTTTCCCAATGTAGGTTAGATCTTGATTTTTAAGAGGCCAAGTTGAAGGTCAACTTCTCCCTTGTTAATATCCCCCCTTCATCTCTTGAATTCGGTAAAGAATTCTCCCTTCTAACCTAGAGCACCTCGTTTTTAGCAGGCATAAGAACAATCCTGGTGGGTTTCATATTTTGATCTAGCAACATGTTAAGGATGTCTTAGATTAAAAACTTGATCTAGATACCCTTGATTGTATGATGAATGAAGAGGAGGCCAACAAGTGAGGGATCTTCCTCCCATTCAAGGCTTAGAGAAAGACACAACAATGAGCTAGTGATCCTAGAGCCATTGTTGACTAGAGGAGAGATATGCTGGTCATTCTTAAGTATTTATCCAATTTCATGAAATGTAATGTCTATCTAAATGTTCTCTTTCTAGGGCTTGTGTGCATTGCATGTTGGACAGTGTGAAAAATTGTTTGTCTTTTCTATCGTGGAGATTGAGGAAATCACACTTGGTATTTTCCAACCTTTTGATGGTTTAACCTTTTTGTTTCCACATATCCTCCACGAATTCAAGCATGTTGGAATCCCCAAGTAGGATTCATGGATAAGGGAACAAGAAGAGAGACTAGTAATACTCACTCTTCACTTTAGAATAATTAGGAGCATATACAAAAGTGATTAAAAGAGCAAACGAGCCCCCAAAAGTAGACACAACCAATCAGTTATGATCACCAAAGAAATTATCATTGAAAATAGTTTTTTTATGGAGAACTAATACAAATAATAGCTCCTTTTCTCCTTTTTGATTGTTTTTTAGTTAACCAAATAAGGAGGGAAAAAATTCTCAATATTTTCATTAGATCTTCCCCATCAATCTCACTTCTTAGAAACAAATAGAATCATGACTTAGATTCTTTTCTCTTAAACATTGGTTAAATATTAAGGCTCTATTTTGGTTTGAGACACCTTTGAAATTGAGAAACTTAATCTTCATGTTCTCTTTTGGGTTTGAATTATCTTCCTTTTTCTCTATTGGGTAGTTTCTAGGGTCCTCCTTGCCCAACTGTGGCTATTTACAGGGTTGCAATCCTAGGCCTTGTCTTGTCTTTTCATAGAATTATCTTTCTTACTAAAGGTTTCTAGGAGCAAAGATTCAATTGTTAAGCTTTAGTTGTCAGTTTTCCTTTTTTATTTTTTTATTACATATCTTGGAACTCTCTCTCTTTGAATCCTCAAAATCTTTTATATGACTATATCTTTCTAGGTAGTCTAGTTCATTAATTTCTTTTTCCAATTTATTAGAACCTTTCTCACTTGCCTTGAGTTCTTTTCTCTCTCTTATAGTGTTGTTAAGACCATAATTGTTTCTTTTATTATAATAAATACATATTTATAGATTTCACGTGAGGTACTTCTCATTGTGTTCACTAGCACGTGCATTCCTCTTCAACACTAAAAACAACTTTTGAATTCTAAAACTAATTAGTGGGTCAAAAATGTGACCTATATAGTATTCTTTGATTAGATAATGAAGAGTAGTTATTGATCAAAAGAAATATTTAAGATTGAGATTGGGAACCACATCCATAATATGGAGTGTTGGCCACCACAATCATGAGAGATAGATGTTCGTTACTTCTCAATGAGGTTAAGAAAATGTCCACACACTACCTGCTTGTGTGGATCTTCAAGGATTGGAGTATATTGCTTTCATGCACACATAGGTGCAAAAATTCATACTACCCTCATTTGTATAATCAATCCTTACTAAGAACTTAATATTTAGATTCATGAGCTAAACTATACTATCTCTCAAGGGTAGATTTCTTGGAGAAAATCCATTTCCTCAAGTAGTCTATTGGTGCACTCTAATGAGTGACTATGTATAGATGATATAGTGTGGTGTGTTATTTTGGGGGTTTGTTGCAACACACATGACAAGTTTATGAAGAGTCTTTATACATCTCTCTCCATGGAAGGCCAAAGGCCCCTAAGAACTTGAGATTTTGTAGTGTGTGGGGTTTAGAGTGGTGCATTCCTAGCAAGTCTATGTGTGCTTATTCAAGAAAAGGTCTATGTTTGTGATCATCGATAGAACAAGATAGCATGCCTTGATCATCTTGTCTATACAAACTTCTTGCAAGTAGGCGGTACTTTTGTGTTTGAGGTACCACATTTTCATTTTTTTATACTTTGTTATGCTAAGTGCCATATGTAAGAATAGGCACAAGCTCCTCAATGCACTTTAGGACTACTTCTACATTGAAGAGGTATGCATCTAGGAGGTCATATGAAACCCCTTGTAGTGGTTTCCCATTGGTTAGTTGCAAAAGGTGATCTACCCCTTACATGAGCTTTCCCTTTCTTGATAATCACGTCCAAGTTGAATTCATTTTGTAAGAGAAACCAATTGATCAATTGATCAATATTATATGGTTTGTTTTCTACATAGATCAAGGCCTCATGGTTACTAAAGAATTTAAACTTATTAGATGATAAATAATGTTCCAATTATTTTACTATATAGACCATGCCTAACCCCTCGATGGTGTAGTTTCTCTTAGAAGCATTGGTTATCAATAGGCATATGCTATACAAAGATCAATGTCTCGTTCTCCTATGGGTTTTTATAGCACACATCCGATAGCACAATTGGATGATGAACATGAACATAAAATGATTTTTTCCAATCTAGTATAGTTAAAGTGGGTTCGAAGCACAAATTTCATTTCAGATCCAAGATGTCGTTATTGCATTCATCCTTCCATTTGAATTTAGTAAATAGGTAATACAAATGTTTCTCGATAATGGCACACATGTAGATAAACCTTTAGTAGTATCAATTGTGGCCCATGAATGCTTGAACTTGTCCATTGTTCCCTAATTGTGGTCACCTTATGGATAGCTTTAATGTTATCCTGCTTAGTTAGAATCCCATTCTTTGAGACTTCATGCTCCAAATCTTGCCTTATCTCATGCATTTTGACTAGTTTCCTTGTCCTTGCATGATTTAGAGATTCATTTTTCCTATGGGTTTGTGATCTAGAACTATTGTCTTAGTGCTTATACTCTACTCCTCATAGGGTTGTTTTACTCCTAGAGACCACATAAACTCATCTATTGGGATACTATAGGTTCGTGCAAGGTGCAAGACTAAGAGCTTGACCTATGATCTGGGATTTCTCTTAGATTTATCATGCACAAATGTAAATCACTTGAAGCTTATGTTTCTAAGTTTCAAAGGGTAAACCTTGAATTTACCTTAGTCAATCGTAAAAGTGAGAGAAGGAGAAAAACACATTACTTGATGGGATCCAAACTCCATGAATTTTGTTAGAATTCAAATTAAAATTACCTCCCAAGATTTAGGACTAATTTTGGGTAGAAGATTCAACCACGCTCAAGCTCAAAAAGTGTACATATACACTAGTTTTTTGTGACAGGGCAAACAAAGCATTACAATAAGCTTTGAGCTGAGTTTATGAGCATACATTGTACTCTCTTGAAGTGAGAGGCATCCTTCACAAATCCTTTATATCATATGTGCAATATCAATACTGTTAGACGGCCGCTGAAATAAGGACAAATGTACTAGGACAGGCGTCTTAAATGTAAAAGAACCTTTCGGGAAACGCGCAGGTAACTAAAGATTCGCGCACCCTTGTAAAAAAAAATCTTCTATATAAGGCAATGAGAAAAGAGTGGCTGAGAGCCCGTTTTGGGAATTGTAAGCGTACTGTTTGAAGTATGTATGTCGTTGAGAAGATTGAACTCTACCCTGTTCTGCTTTGTTCTGTGCTCCGTCTAGTCGTTTAGTCGCACTGTAGTGCAGAATTACGAAGTGGTAGTCTTGTGTTACGAATCTATTCGGTAATGGCTGAGTGTGTCTCTGAGTGTTATTAAGTTACAGTGTGTTGTTTGTCAGTCTGTATGACGAACGAGGGAATGTGAAAAGCAGCCCTGAACTGTTTGTGCATTAACAATTTCTGTAAGTGACCAGGTTCGATACAATAGTCTGCGTTCACTGTTGATTTTGATCACAGGAAGACTAGTATCGGTAATGGTCGAAATGCGAGTAGGGCACTGTTAAACCTGCGACTAGCGATTGTTGTTAAGAGATTTGTTGCTCGAATTGGGCATACGGTAAATTTGCATAATTTTAGAGTATAGATATCTGTTTGGTATACTTGTCTGTTCTGAAGAAGTGTGTATTAAGTGATCTGCGTTTACTGAAGTATATTATTCTATTTGATACAAGTAACCGAACTACTGCTCAGATAGTTATAGCAGGATCAGTTCGGAAATTCTAAGTCCTATACACCGGATAGATATCAGTTGTTCAGAGTTTAGTACTGGGCTAAGACACGAGAGAGTATTTATGCTTGTGTAAGAAGCTGGGAAAACAATACAAGGCCTCTGTATAACAGACCCCTACCACTCCCAAGAACCCACGTGGCTAAGAGTTAATTTACTTTCGATTATTACGGTAATAGTGATCAGATCAACTAACTAACCTGCGCCCGGAAGAGTAGAGAGTCGAGGACGCCCAACATCCTAAAGTATTCGGAGTTCAAAAATCAGAGTCTGTAGCACGCCAACGGCTAACATTTGGTGCCGTCTGTGGGAAGATGGCATCTGATTGCCAGTTATTTGTGGGAAAGTGGCATTAAAGTGCCAGCTGTTTGTCAGAAGCAAACATTCAGTCAACATTCGATTAACTAGCAGTAGCAACAGACCCAGATTGTTGCAAACTGCTCAGATAGTGTTACTGCGCAATGATACATGCCGGTTACTCGATCTGGCGAAACGTATCCTAAGAACCATAAGGTTGGAACACGTAAAGTGCTAAAGATAGCCTTGAGAGAAGAAGGCATAACTCGATCTGACCCAGTGGTCAAGCAAATTGAGAACGTTACGATTGATTCCGGTCATATTCCGGTGGAACGATCAACGCCTTTGGTACATTCTGGTGCTACTTCGACCCAGCTTATCGAAGATATAGTAATTCCAGAATCTACCAAGACGCCGTTAGAAACCAGTCTAGCAATTTTGAATAAAGACTCAGAGTTATCTACGATCAGAAACACTCTAGGAAAAGAGATTGGTAAAAGCGGAAAAACACTGCATTCTGGCACAATTTCGGTTCATTCCGGTGATATTCCGGTGATAGAATCACCAACTGTCGGCGAAGGCTTAGCATTTTTTGCGGAATCCTCAGCCCAACCAACGTGCTTGGAAGAAGGATTTCGGATATTGGATATCCAGAAGGAAGGAAAACTGTTCGAAGCAGAAATTTGACGCATTCTGAGTAAGAACAGCACACCGGAAGACACACCATCCGGCAATACAAGTTCCAACAGTTCATCCAATCAACTTCAAGATACAGAAGAAGGACCTAATATACTCACAATGAACGGACAACAACAGCAACAACAGTTATGTCAGCCAAGGCCGCCTCCAACAGGGGTAACATACACGAAATTTGGTGGATTCCCAGGAGATGATCCGGACGCCCACGTACGTACTTTCGAAATAAGTTATGCAGTTCTTAACCATCCACCGGATCAGGCATATGAGGCCATTGTTTTTCAATCTACACTGGTCAATGAAGCAGCTAGATGGCTTACAGAATACGATATTAATCATTTCGGTACCTATGACGCAATACGAGACGCTTTTCTACAACGATTAAGACTAAAGAAGAATCCCGCCGAAATCTTTGATTATTTACAAAACAACCGACAGAAGGAAAATCAGACTGTCCAGGAGTATGCTACACTCTTTAGAACACACTTGCGACAGATACCACAGGCCCACGCTAACTTACCTGATGATGTCATCACTCAGTGGTTCATCAATGGCTTAACCCCACAATTGAAACAGATCATGATCATAAGGTGTGTCGGAGCTATGACGCTGGATGCAGTCATTGCCATGGCTCTGCAACTAGAATCCAAGGTCGGTGGATTTACAGAAGATCTGGAGTGGTTAAGAACAAACAAAACTATGGCTGAAGACATAACCAGACAAGTATATTGCATCACATGCAAAAATTCAGGTCATACTAGTGCCAATTGTGCACTAAATCAAACGTTTTGCACTATCTGCAACACTACCGGATACACCACCGAAAACTGTGTTTACAACGCCAGAATATAGGGAACAGCAACGGTCAATGCAGTTATTCAAGAACATGGACAGCCAGCGAATCACTATGTGCCTCCGCAATTGAGAAACAATCAATCGCAAGGATATCGGAACTACCGAGGACAGAGGAACAACAATTTTAATGCAAACTGCTGGCAGAACGGACTACCACCGGAAAATCCCAATCTACCACCACCACGCTGTCATTTTTGCGGCGAATTCGGACACATTAGAAGATTTTGCAAAGATGCAGCTGAGTATGATCAAAGGAAGAAGGAGCGACAAAACCCAATGGCCAACATGGTACAAATCACACCAGTAGAAACACAGACTGCTACAGTCCAGACCCGATCCGGTAAACAACTGCAGTCGCAGCAGAAATATTCGAACCTGGGATACGAGAACAACATAGGATGTATGACAAGGCTAGTCACTGGACCGCAACAGAACCACCAGTGTTCCCAGAACCTATTCCGGTGACTCAGGCTTCGTCAACAAAGGAAGGAACGCAACAAAAGGAAGCAACAGCGGAGCCATCATCAGCAGTAGACATAACAGCAGATACTTCTGCATCAGCGGAGACCTCAAGTTCAAAGGAGCAGGATAACCAATCTCAACAGGCCTGGGAAATTTTATCCAAGGCGTCTATCACATTGCCTCTAGGCCAACTTCTGGCATTAGTACCTGGGATTCGACAACAGTTCCAGCAACAGTTCAGTCCGGTGTCTTCTGGTATTCCGGCAACAACAGCAGTTCAACCGCAACCTGATTCTACTGTGGATCATTCAGTTCCCTTGATTACAGTATGGTATAAGAATCATAAAATTAAGCAGGTATTGATTGATGGAGGCTCTGGTGTTAACATTACGACTGCAGCCTTATGCAAAAGGTTAGGATGGACCGAAATCGAACCAGTTCAATTCTTTGTCAGAATGGCAGATCAATCTAGAGTCCATCCCATGGGACTTGTACGGAATGTACCCATTACTTTACAAGGTACGAACTTCAAAATGAACTTTGTTATACTAGATCTGCCAGAATCCACTTTGGATTACAACCTTCTTTTCAGCCGACCTTGGCTGAAGCATGCGAAGGTAATACAGGACTGGTCTGCACAAGAGCTTATGTTCAAAAATGCCAATCGTAGATATGTGGTAAAATTAGATGCTATACAACCTTGCAAACTTCACGCTAGACCATATGTTGCTGAACCAGTCCACATGTTAGATGGACTATCAGATGATGAAGAAGAGGAATTTCTAAAGAATAACGCTGATTTAATGTCTGTAGGAACTGTTGATCTACAGTCTGTTATAGATAACTGGAACACTTCAGTTTGTACAATCGTACCTATCACCGAAAAAACTAAGCAGGAAGAAATTGTCCCAACACATGACGATGAATTTCAATCGCTGTTCAAGTCAACAGACGATACAGAGAGACCGCAACAGTTTTATGTCTCCGAAGACCAGTTGACCACGTACAATCTAGGAGACGAAAATCATCCACGACCTATAAAGATAAGGCAAAACTTACCGGAATCATTTAAAGCTGACTTGATTCGACTTCTTCGCGAATTCTCAGACGTCTTTGCATGGGATTACAAAGATATGAAAGGATTATCCGCGCATTTATTAGCACAGAGTCATGTTGAAGCCTGAAGCTAAACCGAACAAGCAGCCCAGCTACCGGATGAATCCCAATTATGCATCACAGGTAAAAGCCGAACTTGATAGATTATTAAAGGTCGGATTCATCGTACCAGTAGAGCATGCTGAATGGATCTCACCAATTGTGATCGTGCCAAAGAAAAATAAGCAACTACGAATCTGTGTAGACTACCGAAAATTAAACGCAGCAATAGTACCGGATCCTTTCCCGATCCCCTTTCTGGATACAATGCTCGATAGGGTAGCAGGTCATGAAATGTATTCATTCTTAGACGGATACAGTGGTTACAATCAGGTTAGAATGGCCGAAGCGGATATACCAAAAACTGCATTCATTACCAATTGGGGTGTCTTTGCTTGTACGGTAATGTGGTTTGGGTTGAGAAACGCACCAAGCACATTTCAAAGATGCATGCAGGAGATTTTTTCTCCTTATCTTACTTCATTTATGCAAGTATATCTCGATGATTTTTCAATTTTCGGTAAGCTGATAGCACACCTGTTCCATTTACGGTGCTGCTTTCAGAAATGCAGAGAATATAGACTTTGTCTTAACCCAAACAAATCTTTGTTTGCGGTGTCGTGTGGCAAACTTCTTGGGCATATTGTATCTACCCAAGGTATCCGAGTAGACCCAAATAAGATTTCGGCAATTTTAGAAGCCCCAGTACCCGCTACTCCAAAAGAAGTAATGCGTTTCATGGGTCAAATACGGTGGCATGGCAGACACTTAAGGTGGCTTGCTCATCTGGCTGTACCACTGAACAGGCTAATCACAAAAGCTCCCCGACAGTTCGAATGGACTCAAGAATGCCAAACTACATTTGGTCGACTCAAGTATTTATTAACGCAGGCCCCAATCTTACAACCACCGGACTGGGATAATCTGTTCCATGTTTTTGTCGACGCTTCAGATATTGCGATTGGCAGTGTTCTGATGCAGCAAACAAATAAGTGGTTTCGCCCCGTTTATTATGCCAGCAGAAGGCTTGCACCTGCAGAAAAGAACTATTCTACCACCGAAAGAGAATGTCTAGGATTGATTTACTCGATCAAAAAGTTCAGACATTATCTACTAGGTCGGAAATTCACCTTCCATGTGGATCACGCTGCCCTCGTCTATCTAGTAAGACAGCAGCATTTAGGTGGACGATTAGCACGATGGGTGCTGCTCTTGCAGGAATTCGATTATGAAGTCATCCATCGACCCGGAAATGCACATGCCTTAGCAGATTTCTTATCTCGTCTAGATTCCGGTGAAGCTCCGATAGGCATAGATGACACGAATCCAGCGATCTATAGTTTTGAGCCACTAACCGATGAGACTGCCGAATCACAAGCACCACCTACATACTATGATCAGATTCTAACTTTTCTCACCGAAGGATGCTTTCCATCCTAGACAGCCAAGGCAGTCCGAAGGAAAATTGCAGTCTCTAGTCGCCGATTCCGGTTAGTTGCTGGAGAACTATATTATGTAGATCACACCGGAATCCTACTTCACTGTGTCCCTCCACATGAAATTAACTCAGTCATCACGATGGCTCTCTCGACCCCTACTGGTGGTCACTTTGCCACAGATTTGACTCATCGGAAAATCCTGCAAGGAGGTCTCTGGTGGCCAACCATGTACAGGGATGTGGCCCAATTTGTCAAACACTGCGATACCTGTCAAAGGTCTGGACAACCACTACAACGACACTTCTTTCCCTTGCAGCCTATTATGCCACTCGAACCATTTCAAAAATGGGGATTAGATTTTATCGGTCCAATCACACCTCCAGCAGTCTTCAGTAACAACAGATACATACTAACCTGTACAGACTACGCAACGAGATGGGTAGAAGCTTGGGCTTTACGGTCTGCTACAGTGGTTGCAATAGCAAAGTGTCTGCTGAATGTTGTCTTTCCACGTTTTGGCTTACCACTGGAAATTGTCTCAGATCAAGGTACTCACTTTGTAAATCAATTAATGAAGGTACTCACCCAATCCTTCCAGGTGACACACAAACTCAGCTCTCCGTATTACCCTCGTGCCAATGGTTTGGCCGAGAGTACAAACAAATCACTATTGAATATCCTCCAAAAACTGATCATGGAAGCACCGGAAAGATGGGATCAACTACTACCTGCAGTATTATGGGCATACCGAACCACATATAAGGTAACAACAGGCTGGACACCTTTCAAACTAGCTTATGGCTTAGAAGCAATAGCACCCATGGAAGTAGTCATCCCGAGTCTGCGTGTAGCAATCACTCAGAAGATGCTACCGGAAGATTCGCTGACAGCATGAATGGATGCACTCAGAGAACTTGATGAGCACCGATGGCTCAGCTTTTTAACCATGCGCGAAGTACAACTACGGCAAGCCAAGACACACGATTGATATTTGAAAACTCCAATCTTTTCGGATTTCAAATTTTGTTTGTACCAGATTGTAGAGCATTGTTTGTTCTCTCATTGTACACACTTTTGTTAATTTCAAGATTCATTTGTTCTTTGATATTGTGCCCGAATGTGTAAATGAAGTTGTTTCTACTCTGTGAATTGTGAGAAATTGCCAAGTTTGTGAAGCTATATCTCTACACATAGGGAGAGAGTGTTGTAGACAAATAGCATACCTTGAAGTGGATGGTTCTCGCATTGGAAAAAGCATTTAGATTGATTACATGACTCAAATGGTCTAGTTCAAGTCTGCAAAATTTCATTTTAATTATTTTGATGTACAAAGAAACGATCAAAACAATGAGCATATAGCATTGTTTGTGGGCCTAGTGGAGCAACCATCTTGGATAGCTACATTAAGGTGCGATCCACATATGAAGTGCCTCTATGTATCTAATCTACAAATTGTGCTAACAAAACTTCAAAGGATCAAACAATCACAATAGATGAGGGGTAGATGATGGCTAGAGTAGAGGTTGTAAAAATCAATTCTGACAAAGTGGTCACTTGTAAACCTTCAAATGCATGGAAATCTCCCCAATGTTTCAAGCCAAAAAACTCTAATCTATTCTTAAGAAAGTGGAAAATACAAAATTTCAACTACCTTAAATAAGGGAGGTTTCATGGTCCATTTGCTTCTCCAAGCTCTAAGAGAGCTCACATGGTGTCGAAAGGATTGAGATCCACACATGGGGTCCCTATGTGTATGTGATCTACCATTTGTGCTAACAAAATTTCCATAGGATCAAACAATCACAATAGATCAACCAAGAGTCTTTCAACTCGAAATAGAGAGCATAATTCCCATATGTAGTTAGAGTCAAAATATAATTAATTATGAGAGTTTTTGGTATCAACTCATGATCCTCATATTTATTGGTTTGTAAAGTAGCAAAAACCATGAAGAGAATTTATAAAGTAACTATATAATTGGAAGCTCTTTAACTAAATTACTCTACCAAGGAAGGAAACACTATATACTTTCAAATGTTCAATGACATTGAATGAGATTCCAATGAAGGATATGCAAGAAGGACTTGGGATGCCTCTTCTTTTCTTGCCCCAAGTCTATGTACATCTGGTTTACCCTTAGGAAAATCATGTTGTTGCATGGACAAATCAACTAGAAGCAAGCACTATTAGGTGAAGCAATATGTTGTTCCTCAGCACTGTGGAATGCTATAAGAACAAAGACCTTCTAGAAGAACTAGAAAGACAGGTGTGCTGCCAACTTTGGTAGCCCTCCTAAAGAATGGTCGATCAAAAAGTCTATTTGTGTTTAAAGAAAAAAATTTCCAATTGTAAGAAACTCCTACCTTTTAGGCATCACACAACGTTTTTCCTAGAGAGCAACAAGATTAAAAGTAAATGGGCCCCCCATGCTATAAGAGGAGAGACCATCTAGAAGAATTGGAAAGAGAGGTGTGCTTTTAGAGATGTCCCACCTATGTACTGTAACTCCATCCATAGGAATCTAGATAATATGGATTCCATCCACTATGTGAGGACTTTCAATCCATCATGGATGCATGAAGATACCCAATCATGGATGTGTATGGCTATTCTGGCAAAAGAGAAATACAGAGAAGTAACTGTTATGGAAACAAATGTGTTTGTGATGTAATGAACCATAGATGGCCAAACGTTTGCACCAATGATGGATCATAATAAGAAGTTTTAACCTTATGGATATGTTGAGATTGTAGGAACCATGGACATAGTAGTCTATAGAAACTAGTCGAATTGAGTTTAAATTCTTTAGAACTCCAAGAAATATGAGGTTGATGAAGGGATGATTATGTTACAGATGCCCAATTGGCAAGATTTTATAGGAGTAGCATATGGTGATAAGGATCATACAAAGAAGATAGTGGTGAAAATAGAAGAGCAAGAAGAATATTACATGTACATAGGGTATGAAACAGGCAAAAACTATGCCAAAATGGTTGGTGCAGACTTTGCGTGATAGCAAATTAAATGCACCTTTGTCATATCGTACTCATTCAGGCTCTCATAGTGCCTCCTTTGCATCAGATTGCTATGCTATGGCTGCGTCTAGTCTTTGTTATGAGAATGAGCCTGTTTCTTTTGATGAAGCACAAAATTCAGAAAATTGGATGGCTGCTATGCAATCTGAATATGATGCTATAATGAAGAATGGTACATGGTCTTTATGTGACTTGCCTCCTGGCAAGAAGGCCATTGGCACT
This sequence comes from Ceratopteris richardii, assembly GCA_020310875.1. Taxonomy (NCBI): domain Eukaryota; kingdom Viridiplantae; phylum Streptophyta; class Polypodiopsida; order Polypodiales; family Pteridaceae; genus Ceratopteris; species Ceratopteris richardii. Next base: position 99,289,570 of record CM035413.1, on the reverse strand, counting down.
AAGTGGGTATACAAGCTGAAGCATAAACCTGATGGTACAGTTGACAGGTATAAGGCTAGGCTTGTTGCAAAGGGTCATGCACAAGAAAGAGGCATTGATTTTGATGAGACCTTTGCACCTACATGCCGTATGACTACTATTCGGAGCATTTGTGCACTTGCAGCCCATCATGGTTGGAATGTACATTTTTGAATGGTGACTTGCATGAAGAAGTGTATGTTTTTCAACCCCGTGGCTAATGTCCAAATAATGATGTAAATGCCGGAAATCTGACACCTCAAATGAGGCATGCAAATCATCCTTAAAATCACCAATATGCTTCTCATTAGGACTAGTGAGCACCATGTCATCAACATAGACAACAATGATCAGAAGCACACCATTTTCATGCTTAATGTATAAGGTGTTCTCAATTGGACTATTATCAAAACCATGTGCAATCAACTAGGCATGTATCTTTTCATACCAAGCACATGGTGCGTGCTTCAAACCATATAATGCCTTTTCACCATGCACACTTTGTTATTGTGCCCTTTTTGCACAAAACCATGGGGCTGAAAAACATATACTTCTTCATGCAAGTCACCATTCATAAATGCAATTTAAATTTCCAACTGATGTACATTCCAACCATGATGAGCTACAAGTGCACAAATGCTACGAACAATAGTCATTACGAATGTAGATGCAAAGATCTCATCAAAATCAATGCCTCCTTCTTGAGCATAACCTTTTGCAATCAGTTTAGGCTTATACATATCAACTGTTCCATCACGCTTACACCTCAAGTTGTATACCCACTTAGTGCCAATGGTCTTCTTGGCATGAGGCAAGTCACATAAAGACCAGGTACCATTTTTCATAATAGCATCATATTCTGATTGCATAATAGCCATCCAACTTTCATAATTTTGTGCTTCATCAAATGAAACATGCTCATTCTCATCACAAAAACTAGAGGCAACCATAGCATAGTAATCTCATGAAAAATCAGCACTATGAGAGCCTAAATGAGTATGATATGATAGAAGTGCATCTAATTTTCTATCTCGCAAAGTCTACCTAGCCATTTAGGCATAATTTTTGCCTCCATTATATCAACTCTTTCATCAATAAGTGCATCATGTAAATCTGCATAAAAAATGGAATGATCTACATCGTCATGTGAAACTTGTAAAGGCTGAGAAATCGCCTCATTTGGACCAACACTTGACTATCCACCTATAAAAAGAGGCAGCAAGGTGTCATACACATCTTTGGATCTAATTGGTGTCTCCTTAGTACATGAAAGTAATGGTTGCATAGCGATACAGACGATAGCCTTTGCTTTCAGAACTGTACCCAACAAAAATATATTTCATTGTTTTATTTCCAATTTCTTGCATTGTTTTTTCAAGCACTAATGCATATGCCAAACAACCAAAGACATGCAGGTGAGCAACAGATGGCTTGCAACCATGCCAAGCCTCATATGGAGTGATAGATTGTAATGCTTTAGTGGGACACCTATTAGTACATATGTTGCACACATAATAGCCTCAAGCCAGAAACTATGTGGTAAAGCCTGACTCTTGACCATACACCTTGCCATCTCCATGAATGACATGTTCTTCCTTTTAACAACTCCATTCTTTTGAGGTGTATATGGAACTGTACACTAATGTTCCCTCCCCCCCCCCCTCAATCAGAACAAAGAGTGCCCATTTTACATGCTGACATATTTTTAGGCAAAACAAGAAGCTATTTGAAACACATAAACACTTCTGACTTTGCTTTCAATGGATATACCCATGCATGCCTAGAAAAATCATCAATGAAAGTTACAAAGTAAAGATAGTCCCCAAAGGAAGGTCTTTCATAGAACTGCAAACATCACTATGAACAAGCTACAATTTTTGAGTCACTCATATTGAACCATCTTTTGGGAAGGAGGAATGCTGCATTTTGCCCAAAATATAGATTTCACAGACAAGTTTACTAGGTGCCTCAAGTTTGGGTAGAGAGGACACTATTTTAGATTTTTTGCAGGCATAGCAAACTAGCAAAATTTAGATGACCAAAGCATGCATGCCAAAGATTTGCCTTTGACATAGCCTAAGAATCTTGAACTACACATGTTGAATCATTCATACATTTTGCATAATCTGTGAGCTTATACAACCCAAAACATAAAATGCCAGAAGCAATAATGATGCCATCATTTGACAGATCATGAATTGTACATCTTTCATCAACAAATTCATAACCAAGCCAATCTTGGCTAATATTGAAATTAATTATAGAGTTTTCTATATCCCTAGCACAAATAAAGCATCCAACAATTTAAAAAAACTATCATCACCAATAGTCAGAATGATCTTACCAACTCCCATCATAGGATAAGTGGAGTTGTTGGGACATGTGACAGTATCCCTTGTAGGATCAAGCTCAAGAGAAGTGAAGAAACTGTGTTGTGAGGTAATATGTTTGGTTGCCCCACTATCAAAGTACCAAAACATTTGAGTCTACTGTAGACATACATTGTTCAAACACACATTCTTCATTCTATACAAGATTTGCAAAATTTGCCTCTCTTGTAGCCAATCTTGGTCAATTCTTTATGACATGATCATTTCCTTTAAAATATTTGCAAAATAATTTATGCTTTTCTATTTTCATTTCATCTCTGTCATCCTTCTTTGATTGTGTAGAATATGCAGATTTCGACTTACTAGTGGATGAGCTCCATTTAACTTTGCCCTTCTAACTAGCTAGGAAAGCTTGATCTGCAACATGCATAATGGACGTGTTCTACCTATATTGGTCTTCCTCCAACAAAACAGAGACTAATTCCTCAAATGTTAAGGCATTTGGATTGTCTTTCATCATAATCAAAGAGTAGAAGCAAAACTTTGATATGGATCTAGAAGACCATTCAGAATAGTCCGCACAGGTGAACTATTAGGCAAGAGTTCATCAGCAGATATCAACTACTCCTTCATATGTTTGATCTTTGTCAAAAAACTATCCATGGAATCTCCTTCATTCATGTGCTCACTCTCCAACTATTTTCAAAGGTAAGCAACACAAGCCTCATTCCTTGCCTGGTATAAAGTGGTAAGTGTATCCAAAGCATCCTTTGCTTTTTTGCAAGAGCAAATGTGAGGAATAATGGGATGTCTAATAGACAAGGCTATCAGTGCATGTGCTTGAGCATCTCTGTCATCCCAAACGAAGTTCCTCTACACTAGGTGCAGCAAGAATTGTGGCACGAATAGGAACGTGAAGAACATCACCATCTCCAATGTCATCTACATCACCTTCAATAACTATATTTGTAGGTGTAATAGGATGTTTTTCAATACCCTACAAAATATTCCATAGTCCTTTTGCAACCAATACATGACGCACCATATAAGCCCATAATGGGTAATTGGTACCATCCAGCTTATCCTCAATAGCCAACATACGAGATACATCACTACTTTCAACCATGGCCACTAACTCAAATACTCTCATGTTGAAAAATGATTGTATCTCAAAAATTTGAGAAAACTACCCTATTGTGTTTTCCTAAACATGTAGCAAACTTTAAGGAGCTTATACTGGTGAACCAAAACTTGTATATATCTTTGGCACAAAAAAACGAACTTGCCTGCATAGGTGTTGCGATAATGCAGTTAGAGGCCAAAACAAGCTCAAATCGCAATTTCAACACCACAAAGTGAAGTTGTTTTGAACTCCTAATCACATTGAGTATGCGCACCAATTTCTATGTGATTCTAAGATTGTGACTAGAGGGGTGTTGATGATGCCCTAGATGAAGCAGCAACCTTCTCTGATACCAATTGTTGGAGTTTGAGGTCTTCGGAACCACACAAATATCACAAGGAAGAAGAAGAAGCTTGGAACACAACAACAATACTAAATGTATTACCAAGAGAATGTACAAAGATAAGTGACCTGTTAGGGTTATAGGTGTATATACAAGCCAGAGGAAAAAACCTCCTAAAGAGGGAAAAAAGTGCCTCGGTGGTCCTAGTGTGTTCACACACATCACTACCTAAATATATCAACACTTCCCATGTAATAGGCCTCTTTTCTAGTGAAATAATTCATTTTGAACTTTCTGAATTTCATTGTGGGGATAATGCTTAGAATGAATAATTAGGTCATTTTATGCATATAGGGAAAATTTTCGGTTGACAAGTTTCATTTTCTCTCTCTAGACCTTATTTGCATCATGTTTTCTAGTCAAATTTTGAAGGTGAAGATGAAAGAATTAAGAAAAACTCTGTATGAGAGAAAGGTAGAGCAAGTATAGGAGAATAAAAGTGCCTGAGTGAAATTCTTGTGAATCATGTTTTAAGTACCTCGTTTAGGGTCTTACATTTAGTTCATTGTAAGAAAGTGCCTTGATTTTACTCTCTCTAGAATTTTGAAACTTGCAGGGCTCAAAAGTGGCATTTGGAGGTGGATTTGGATCTCGGACATCTGTAAAACTATTGTACATATTGCAAAATTGAATAAAAGTGTCCCTCACAAGCTTAAGCTAATTCCTCATCGTTTTTGAGTTACATGGCTTATCTAATTCTATTCGAATCCGTGATTCTGATGCTCACATGTCACCATGTCTAATTATGGATGTTTTTTGATATGCCTTCTTGGTGTTTTTCTCCTATTTTTGACAGGTATGCCAAAGAAAGAAAGCACACTATGATCGCATGGCTTTTTGCGAAAGTTTTGGAGAAACTCGATTTTTTCTAAATTTGGTGGATCGCACACTTCTTTGGAAAAGGCAGTGATCAAACTCTGATATGGGGAGACCTGCGCATCAACACAGAGGACACACAAAAATCTGAGAATTACCTTGTGATTGAGAGTGTGATTGAGAGTGAGAGTGAGAGTGAGAGTGTGATTGAGAGTGCGAGTGTGAATGCGATTGTGATAGCTCGGGGGTGGTCCGGAGGTAGAGGCTTTGTCAAGAAGCTATTGTCCATAGCTATTGTAACCATTGATTCACATCTATAATATCAGAGTTCTTCCTTCTCTGCATCATATTTGTTTTTACTCTTCATCAGATTTTCTTTTACCTTGTGCAATCTCTGCATTCTTCTCTCCACTGTTATTTTTGAGTGATAGAGAAATCGTGATTGGGAATAGATTGTGATTGAGGAAACGCTACATCCCATGTATCATATGTTTAATATCATACACAATTTTGATCATCATTTTGCATATGTTACTCTCTTTGTGCTATTGTAGTAGACTCATGCACACAATGAACTTGTTTTTCCTATTTCCATGTGTTTGAGTACCCAATTGCCATACTTTCATTGGGTTAGCTAGATAAGAGTGTTGAGTACTTACTTATCAAGTTTTTTTATCATTGGTTTAATAGATCTCAAGATAGGAATGATTGAAGTTGACTATGTTTGCACATAATGTTGCTCTTGAAAAATCCGGGTGATCCCCCAAACTTGTTAGTTCTATTTCTCCTTGTATGGTGCAGCTAAATTCATCAAAAAACATTCTTTAGTTATCTAAACACTTCAATTATATTTGTACAAAAACTCTCTATTCAATTCATACCAGGTTATGAGCTCTTAGTATTTTTTTGTGACCTCCTCTTCCCAAAATAGAAGATGCTTAAAAGAAGTGGACACACAAGAAGAGGAGCAAGTAGGGAGCTCCAAGAAGTGTATGTCAAATGTTCAGAAGAATACCCTAAAAAAATAGTGATTTTGATCACTCAAACCATTGTAAATATCACCTTTTTATAACTCCATTTTGTTGAAGCCAAGGAGTGCTCAAGCTTGAGGAGTATTAGAAGTATCATCCTACCAATTTTCATAATTTTTAGACTTCTTATGAACTCTCAAATAAGCCTTGGAACCTAATTTTTTACTACGTCAAACACTATGTCTGGAGAGGGCCAAAACTAGTAAAAAAAACTATAAACAGAGCTAGAGAGCTCATTTTTGGGGTTAGCTTGTTAGAGAGTTAGTTTGTTGTAGATTTGAGCTTTTGTAAGAGAACTCTTTTGCATCGAAGTCCGTCCATTGTTCCTCTCTTTACTCTTACCTTGTGCGTGTGTGTGTATGTGTGTGTGTGCTTGTGTGCTTTCACTCACGCACTTGTGCCGTCACTCACTCAGGGTCTTCATTCTAGTCCTCACGTCTCCACGGATTGAGCATCGAGGCTTGTGCATCGAGCATAGGGTCATGTAAATCACAGAAACATGCACACACAAGCACCTTGCCTCTCCCTCTCTCCTTCTTGCACACCCACGAATGAAAAATGAAGTGAAAATATGGGAAATCTAGTGAATATCGAAAATATTCAGTGAGGATGAAGATGGAAGAAGATGAATACGGTGACGATGATGAAGATGAAGAAGAAAAATCAAAAAAATAATAGAAAATAACTATTTTTTACCTTCCAACGTCGCATCTATGATCTTACCATCACAATATTCATCCTTGAAGCTCTCTACCTGGCAACGACGCCAAAATTTTGTGTAGCTCAAGTATAAGAACCACCTCCTTTACTTGTCAATCTGCAGAGATGTGAGGACCAGTATGAAGACCTTGAGCGAGTGAAAGCACAAGTGTGTGAGTGAAAGCACACAAGCATGCACACACATACACACACACATGCACACAATAAGAGCAAACACAGGAACAATGGAAAGCTTCTATTACAAAAGAACTCTCTTGCAACACTTCCATCCCTAACAAGACAAATCTCTAACCAGCTAACTCCAAAAATGAGCTCTCTAGCTTTTTTTATAGTGTTTTTACTAGTTTTGGCCCTATCTAGACCTAGTGTCCGACCTAGTTAAAGATTAGGTTCCATGGCTTATTTGAGGGTTCAAACGGAGTCTAAAAATTATGAAAATTCGTAGGATGATACTTCTAGTACTCCTCAAGCTCAAGAACTCCTCAACTTGAACAAAATGGAGTTACAAAAAGGTGAAATGATATTTACAATGGTTTGAGTGATCAAAATCATTGGTTTTGTAGGGGACTCTTTTGAACATCTTGACATACACTTCTTGAAGCTCCCTACTAGCTTCTCTTCTTGTGTGTCCACTTCTTTGAAGCAATCCTTTGCCTTTTTCTTGACCTTGAGTTCCAACAACGACCTTGCCAAATCATCCTTTGAGCACCATGCATTCAACCTTTCCTACTCCTCTTGTGTTGGTTGGCCCTTACTTCTGAGTATTTGCATCATCTCATCTCTAGATATGCATCTATCTCAGTTCCTTCCTAGTAGATAAGCCTCCATTTTGAGTGACCATGATGATTAATTACCTTGATCCAATTTTTCAATGGATGAGGGGAATTGATCACCCATTATGCCTAGTTTGATCTCTGCTCTAATACCACTATGAAGAGGTGATGGGATAAGTGCAAAGATGAGAGAGTGTTGGCCAAAACCAACTCAACACTAGCCAAAGTAGCTTTACAAATACTTATTACACTCCCTTAGATTCTCAAGTATGCATTAGGAGCACCTACATCCTTTGGAGCATCATTCACAAATAGTTCTAACAAAACGGATAAGTTTGGATATCACAAACTTGAAGGACCTTCTATTTTTTTATGAGAAGCTCTCATGAAAATGTTCAGAGTGCACAACATTGTACAAATAAACTAGAGAAATTTTCCACACTTTCAATTAAACTTTTAAGTTAACCAAAGCAAGTTATTTCATGAATTTAGATTGACTATACAATGAGCTATAAGCTTAAGAAATCTAGACGTTCACCCCAACTTTTTAGGAAGAAGAAGATATGCAAACACTATAACATGCAAACACTCATAGCCTTAGATCTACACATCCAAAGTTGATAAAACTTTGTATGTAAGCTCAAAAAAAGTCCTATAAGTGATAAAAGTGGTAGATTGGATATTCTATATCCACACACTAATATATGAACTAGAGAAAATGACTATGTAACTCAAACTACTACAAGAGTAAACATAAAATGAGTAATCAATGTAGATGCAACATAATGTGTATTTGTTAGCCGTTGGTGTGCTACAGACTTTGACTTTTGAACTCCGAATACTTTAGGATGTTGGGCGTCCTCGACTCTCTACTCTTCCGTGCGCAGGTTAGTTAGTTGATCTGATCACTATTACCGTAATAATCGAAAGTAAATTAACTCTTAGCCACGTGGGTTCTTGGGAGTGGTAGGGGTCTGTTATACAGAGGCCCTGTACTGTTTTCCCAGCTTCTTACACAAGCATAAATACTCTCTCGTGTCTTAGCCCAGTACTAAACTCTGAACAACTGATATCTATCCGGTGTATAGGACTTAGAATTTCCAAACTGATCCTGCTATAACTATTTGAGCAGTAGTTCGGTTACTTGTATCAAATAGAATAATATACTTCAGTAAACACAGATCACTTAATACGCACTTCTTCAGAACAGACAGGTATACCAAACATATATCTATACTCTAAAATTATGCAAATTTACCGTATGCCCAATTCGAGCAACAAATCTCTTAACAACAATCGACTAGTCGCAGGTTTAACAGTGCCCTACTCGCATTTCGACCATTACCGATACTAGTCTTCTTGTGATCGGAATCAACAGTGAACGCAGACTATTGTATCGAACCTGGTCACTTACAGAAATTGTTAATGCACAAACAGTTCGGGGCTGCTTTTCACATTCCCTCGTTTGTCATACAGACTGACAAACAACACACTGTAACTTAATAACACTCAGAGACACACTCAGCCATTACCGAATAGATTCGTAACACAAGACTACCACTTCGTAATTCTGCACTACAGTGCGACAAAACGACTAGACGGAGCACAGAACAAAGCAGAACAGGGTAGAGTTCAATCTTCTCAACGACATACATACTTCAAACAGTACGCTTACAATTCCCAAAATGGGCTCTCGGCCACTCTTTTCTCATTGCCTTATATAGAAGATTTTTTTTACAAGGGTGCGCGAATCTTTAGTTACCTGCGCGTTTCCCGAAAGGTTCTTTTACATTTAAGACGCCTGTCCTAGTACATTTGTCCTTATTCGGCGGCCGTCTAACACTGGCATGCACGGTGGACTCAACCCGCAGGTTCCTATGGTTCTGCTACGAGTCCTTCTAAATACATGTTTCGGGCGAGCCTAAACGTTCGGGTAATTTTCTTTTTAATGGTTTCTATCATCTAAACTAAAGTAGTCGATTATAATAACTGAGCGTCCGTTCTAACGGAGCTAATAGCTATGGCTTGGGTTAACAAAATTTCGGCCTGGGTAACGTGAAAAATCATGAGAAAATGAGATAAGCAAACAAGGGGGCTGCTCCCTGGAGTTTAGGGATTCACTAGACTAAGTAGGAAACTCATGGATTGCATACAACTCAAGAAAAAAATTAAAATGGTGCTTATAAAAAGACTTTTACTTTTCCTACAGCTTAGCTAACCACCCACGAATCAATGTAGGTGCACTTTTTGGTGGGTAATTGAGTACATTTGAGTTTTATTGAATGTAATGGAGCTCCTAGCTTGATTTCACGACTTCGGATCATTTGTATTGATTGTTCCATTTGCACAACTCATGTATGAGTCTTTTTGAATGGTTGAGACTTGATTTTCAACACTCCCCCTCAAGTCTCAATGCCTAGGTTCATCCCAATGCATGCCTTGAAGTGTTGTAGCTTAAAGTTATCCACATATTTGTCCATTATACTCACATACTCCACATTTACATCCTTTGTCATGATCTTCTCCCTAATAAAGTGGTAATGTACTTCTATGTGCTTCGGCCTTGCATGGAACACTGGATTTTGAGCCAAGCATATTGTTGACAGGATGCGGGAAGAAGCAAGTATGGACACACATGCAGATCTAGCACTGAGGCTACCCTTCATTTTTTCCAAAAAACCCCAACATCATTCTAAAGTGATTCTCATCACTACAAACCCTTGTAAATATCTTTTCACCTTTTTGTAGCTCCATTTTGTACAAGCCGAGGAGTCCTCGAGCTTGGGGAGCCTTAGATGTAGTTGCCTGCCAATTTTCATAATTTTTAGATCTCGTTTGGGCCCTCAAATAAGCCCCGGAACCTAATTTTTAACTAGGCCGGACACTAGGTCTGAACAGGGCCAAAGCTACTCAAGAACTATAAATAGAGCTAGAGAGCTCATTTTGGGGGTTAGCTTCTTGTAGTTTGAGCTTGTATGAGAGCTTTCTTGCAATAGAAGTGATTCCATTGTCTTACTCTCTTTGTTCTTACTGTGTGTGCGCGTGTGTGTGTATGTGTGTGCATGCTTGTGTGCTTCTCACTCACGCACTTGTGCTTCCACTTGCTCGTGGTCTTCATACCATCCTCATGTCTTCCCGGATTGACATTAAAGGAGGTGCTACTCATCACTGAGCTACACCAAATTTTGGCGCCGTTGCCGGGGATCGAGCTTTGAGGACGAGCGTGTGATGGTAAGACGTAGAGAGGACGCGTTGGAATGGTAAGTAGTAGGTAAATTTCTGATTTTTCTCCATCTCCATCTTCATCTTCACCTCCTTCTCCATCTCCACCTCCACCTCCTTCCCCACTACATATCCCCTCTTCCCTTTCTTTCCCTCATTTGTTGTGTGCGAGTTTGAGAGAGAGCGATTGTGTGTGTTTGCATTTGTGTGTTTTTTGCATGTTTCTTGCAGGTACCAGCTCCATCACCATCTCCAGTAAGCTCAGCAGGTACAGAAACTGCCTACACAGTCCCCGAGGCGTTGAGCTCGAGCTATCGCGACACTCCGAAAAGCTCGACCTCTCACGATTCTGAGTGCACCACGGCATTGCGCAGGCCTAGAGCTCCTAGAAACCCTAGATAGAACAGGAAAATTCGCCATATCTCGAGCTATCGCGACACCCCGCGAGGTATCGCGACACTCCGAGCTATCGCGACACCCCAAGGTATCGCGACACTCCGAGCTATCGCGACACCCCAAGGTATCGCGACACTCCGAGCTATCGCGACACCCCAAGGTATCGCGACACTCCGAGCTATCGCGACACCCCAAGGTATCGCGACACTCCGAGCTATCGCGACACCCCAAGGTATCGCGACACTCCGAGCTATCGCGACACTCCGAGGTATCGCGACACTCCGAGGTATCGCGACACTCCGAGCTATCGCGACACTCCGAGCTATCGCGACACCCCAAGGTATCGCGACACTTGGAGGTATCGCGACACTTCGACCCGACCTATCGCGATACATGGCCTTAACGCACGAAATTTTAGAGTGAATTTTTGGAGTAAATTGAGGTACAATTGAGCTTAGTTTTGGTCACTTTGGAGTAACATTAGAGCCTTAGAAGTGGGACAAAACCTAGGAACCTGTGAGGAAATCCCTGAGCCCTGAGAGCCTGTTTTGACCCCTATCTGCCTGAATGGTCACAACTTGACCATACGAACTCCGATTGATGAGATTTTGGTCTCGTTGGAAAGCTCGTTGAGAATCCTACGAGGACCTCGACTGGTTTTTGTAAGAATCATACGCGGAGTTTCAGAACATGCATTTTTAAGTTGACCTTTAGGTGGAACGAAGTGGTTCTCATATTCAGGGGGTACAGTGAGTTACTCCAGGGGGACTAAAAATATTGATGTGTGTCTTCCAATTACTTGTGGTAATAAAGCTATACTAACTGGTGAGTTTTTGCAGGAACTTGGTGTGCGCTCAAGGCAATCCAAAGCAAGCTAGCAAGGGTGAGTACCGAGCTTGGGAGAAGGCTTCCTGGGCTTGGGTAGCAGTCTGGTCAACCAGCTGATTGAGGTTGGAAGATCTCATAACCCTCCTTTGTCAATTCCTAGCCTAGGCTAAGTACGACTTAGGTGTGGTAATTAACTAGGGCAACGTTAGGCACGAATGAAGTCCAAGAGAATTAATCAACCAAGTGCAAGAAAATAAATAGGTCTTAAGTGCGAAAACACTAAGGGACAAAAAGGTAAACGGGAATCGATCACTCATCAAGTGCTGAAATTCATTTAAGTACTCCTGGCGACGCAATTTCAGACAAGACCATAAACATACTATTCAACTAAAAAGAACAAAGTGATTGGTGCAAAATCAGCCTGCAACGAGAGTGTGCTTGGGTTCCAGGGGGGTGAATAAATCAGACTTATGAACCTTAGATCAGGCAGACACTTAGGCCGAGACAGACAAAGCCTCAGATCTTCTGAAGCTAGTGTCAATCACACTGCCAGGTCTTGGGCCCAGCAGTTGAGTGATTACCCATACACTATCAGATCAGAAACCAGTGATTCTGAGATGTCCTATCACATGGAGAGATCAGTAGGTAGTTCAGGGTTGGCTTACCTAGAGAAGCCCGAAGGGCCTTATAAGACGCAATTGGAATATATCAGGACGAATCGTCTAGGTGCTCGCATCTACGAAGACGGACTGAGAAGATCAGTGGTCCAGATTAAGAACCCCGACCAACCCCATGGAATAGACCACCCGGTGGTCAAGTTTGAGAATGGAGCATACCTAGATAAAGAGGGGACTATATACGTAGTCACCACTCTCCCCGATAGAACTGATGAGTTTGGGAATGTGATTGCGGAGGCCGACTTGGGAGATATAGAGCAAGGGAACTTAGAGAGAGAGCCAAGAACTCCCCGTGGTAAGTTTGTCTTGACCAGAATCATGACTCCTAAGTGGATTCCACAAGATAATAAAAGCATAGATCTGCTTTTAAATCGGGAAACCGATGAGGCTTTTTGGAGATATAGAACTTCTCAACCTCAGGAGGGGAACACCCTCACAATTTACGAGTTTAAAGACCCTGATAGTCCAGGCCAAGTAACCTACCTAGACACTGCATCAGAGAGAATCTTCGTGGTCACTGAGCAGGGCAGACATGCCTACACTTGGAAGGGTGAATTTGTTTTTCCCCAACCAAGGTCTAATGTATCCTTTGGTCATCAAGGAACTGGGACCTCCCACGCTCATGGCGCTCAAAGAGATAGAGGTAGAGACAAACCTGAGGTAAGTTTTGCCAACTCCCTGGGAAGGGAAAGAACGGGAACAGAAAGGAATAGAGTAGAAACTGAGAGACATAGAACCCCATGGAATCACCGGGACATTGATGATTTTCCTTTGCCAAGGCCTAGAGAACACACTAGGACCCTACGACCAACCCAACTTGTGAAGTCCATGAAGAATTATTTCGATGGCACGGGAGACCCTTATGACCATGTGGCCGAATTTCGACAAGTGTTGAAAGCTGAACAAGTGGAGGACCTATTCACGCAATATAATGCTTTCGGTCTAACCCTTAGGAACACTGCCCTTACGTGGTTCCAACCACTGAATGAGAGGCATTTCAGAAACATAGACCAACTCTTAGAGGCATTTATTGTCGAGTTTTCTAAGAGTGGAATCAGGCATAACACCTCCTCACTAATTCATAGTTTCAAACAAACACCTCAAGAGACGGTCAGACTAGCTGGAAGAAGATTTAGACAGTACCTGGAGAGATGCCCTATGCCAGAGTTACCCACACCAGCCAAACAAGTGGCCTTGTTCCTAGATGGATTGTTGAGCACTAAGCTCAGGTCATATGTGTACCTGAAGGACCCTAGAACTATAGAGGAATGCGTGCGCATGTGCATAGACATTGAGGACAATCTAGGTGAAGAGTTAGAGCTATCAAAAATCTATAAGGATTCTGATAGCTCTAGTAAACAGACATCTGGTCAATCCACATCCATCGAGGAACTTGCAGAGAAGGTGGCCCAAAAACTAGGTGTCTCTAGTAAGCAAATTCCTAGATTTGCCCCAGTTAAGCGGTGTTACAATTGTGGCGGTGAACATATGGCAAGTGTGTGCCCCATTATGGCCCAACCTCAGGTGAATCCTAGTAGCCAGTACTGCACCATAGAGCGCAGGTATACCAATCACACGGCACAAGACTGCCCATATAACAAACAAACTGTTAGGCAAAATTATCCTCAGCCATATCCGCAACATGGTAGGTACCAGAATCAGTACCCATCACCACAATACAACAGACCACAACAAACTTATCAGCCACCTTATCAAGGGCAGCAGAGACCTCAACCAGTCCTAGTGCAGCAACCCCCTGCTCCAACCAATGTGATCCCAGTAAAATATGCCTCTACTGAAGAAAATCCGAATAGAGCCATAGTTCCAGTCACCCCATTGCTATCAGACAGTGATCCAAGTGACCATAGTTTTGACTCCACATATATTGATAGCCCACAGGCTTACTACATGCAGTCACCTGAGCATAACGAGTCATACTACTATGAGGACCCAAGTGAAAATAGTGGGGAACCGGAGTATTCTAATGTCATGTACACAAACCCCAACTCTAGACTTCAACCTAGGCAGGTACGACCCCCATTTCCTAGAGGGCCATGCTTCAGATGTCAGGGAGATCACCTTATACGTGATTGTCCACTGCCTGCCCCTACACAGCCTCAGCCAGTAACCATTCAGGGCTTTTGTCAAGACTGCGGGAAAGAGCATCTCCTACGAGATTGCCCAAAAAACCCCAATAACATGCCTAAGATCACTCCTATCAATGTTGTGGGATTAGTTGTAGACTCCATAGGAAGCGTGACTTCCACTGCACCTGTGCAGGTGATCACAAGAGCCCAGGCACTTCAACAACACCAAGGTGTTGGTCCCGAACAGAGCCCCGAGGTGAGTGAGACAGAGAGCATAACCAAAAAGAGGACTAGAGCCTGGAAGGAGAGTCGTGAAAGGATGAAGAGGCAATGGGCAAAAAAGATAAACGAACTTGAAGAAAGCTTGAGAGAAACCAAGGCAAAAATCACAGAGATCACATCTCAACCGCACTCCCACACACTTCCACCATTACCTCCCCCACCACCCTCCATTCCTCCACCCTCTAATACACCCCACGTAACCCACCCACCACCCCGAGTAGGATCAGTATTAGCTGACCCCACTCCTGAAGGCTTGGACATGATGTTCAAGGCCTACCAGGCTCAACTTCAAGAAGGGCCAACAGCTGCAAACCTAGACAGGAGTTACCCTAGAGCCGACTTAGAGATTGAACGGATGAAGATGTGTATGAAAATGGTAGAACAAGCTCAAGCTATACTTGAGACTAGCCAAAAGTTCAGTCAGACGAACGCTGTCAAGCCGGATTTGCATTTCCAAGGCTTACTAGAAAGATTAGAGCAGTTGGTAAACAAATCACAAGTTTCTTTACCTCCACAGGCTCAACGAGTTGTTGAAAGAGGAAGCTCACCACAAATGGTAGCTTATGTTCCTAATTCTACGGATGCTGGAATACCTCCTTCAATACAACAGTACTCTCCAGAGTTCTTGCGGGAAATACAAGAAGAGAAATGGGCCAAAGAGAAGGGTGATTCCCCTCCTATTCCTGAGATTGATGATCTTCGTGATCAATTTCCCCAAGACATTCCCTCTATCTATGGGGATCAAGCAGAGCAACAAGAGGATGAGAGATTAGATTTTGAATCTAATTCTTTACAAGAGTTGCCTCATTTCACAGGCCCATGGGAATCTGAATCTCTCCAGATCAGAGCGCCCACTATATTGGTAAGAAATGAAGACTCAGTGATTCCCAAGAACACTGATGTCGTGAAAAACACTAAGGTTCAATGTCACCTCACTGTAGAGGAGCTGCTCAAGGCAAAACCGGAGCTCTGGAATCATGTGAAGGATCAGGTTCCAGAACTTGAATCCAATTTACCAAAAGTAGGCTCTAAGCAGAAAGTTCCCGAGATACCTCTCGACAAGATAGGAGACATGAACGAAGGTGAAGAAGGTAACACTTATCTTCCGATCACCTATCAAGGTTACACAACCAAAGCAATTGTGGATTCGGGTGCGGGAGTTGCTATCGCAACTACCTCCTTGTGGAAACGATGGGGCAAACCCACCTTAAGACCAACGAGAATGAAACTTCAAATGGCAGATGGTCATTTTGAAAGACCTCTCGGATTGCTTGAAGGGATAACTCTAACCACTTGTGGTGTGGAGTTTGAACATACGTTTGCTATATGTGACTTTGAGAAGAATAATGTTTACGAGATGATCCTAGGAAGACCTTTCCTACGACAATTGCAAATAGTACAGGATTGGGGAACCAACTCCTTGTACTTACAGCACTTAGGGGTCACCACCAAGGTCAATCTGAAGGATCACACCTTCAGAGATGTACCACCCCTACAGTGGAATCCTATCCACAAAGCGAAAGAAGATTCTATCTCCGTGCGTTCTGGAAGTTCACCTGAACCATCCTGGCTGCATGAAGATACTCACTTGTGGATGTGCAAGGTCGCGGAGGAAGAGGAAAAGCGCCGGAAAGCGAGAGAAGAAGGAACTTCCCCTGGAGATAGACCAATAAAAGACCCAGCCTATACACCGATGATATTTCCAGATGAGGAATTTGAGCCTCATGGTTGGGCAGAAATCTTAGCTACCACATTGCAGTCAATGAAGAACAATGGACACCTCATTGTGATGAGGAGGGTTATGATATTTCAGTGTTCATGTGTCAGCCCTTGTTGGAAGAGTGTGATCCTAGCGAGTCCATAGAAGAAGAAGAGAGTGACGATGATCTAGAATCCATTGTGATGGATACCTACTTTGACTCAGAGGAACACTACTTAGAAGACTTAGGGGTGTTAACCCAAAAGGAAGAAGAACCCCTTGCGAGCATTAACACAATAAGTTCAAAGGAAGGAAGTGAAGGAGGTCAAAAGAAAAAGAAAAGGAAAGTAGTGAGACAAGAAGAGGAAGAATCATTGTTTGAAGTACCAGAGAATTTCAAGAAATATGAAGTGGAAGACCAGAAAATTTTGGTACGAATGCCTAAGAGAAAGGCCATTATAGGAGAAGCATATGACAATAAAGAAAAGACCAAAAAAATTGTAGTGACCATTGAAGGGAACGAAGAGCGATGTACGTACATAGGAGACGACCTAAGTGCAGAAGAAGAAGCAGAACTTGTAGCTCTATTAAGGGAATATAGGGATGTGTTTGCATGGCATTATAGAGACTTGAAAGGAGTAGATCCAGAGATCTGCTCTCATACGATTCCGATGACCGCTGAAGCTAAGCCCACCAAACAAAAACCCTACACATATAATGACAATTATGCGGCCAAAATAAAGGAGGAAATTGACAGGCTGATTGAAGCCGGATTCATCTATGAGATTGAGCACACTGAATGGGTGTCCCCTATTGTAGTGGTGCCCAAGAAGAATGGGAAATTGCGAGTGTGCATTAACCTTAAAAAAGTTAACGCCGCTACGATTAGAGACAGTTATCCACTTCCCATCACCGAACATCTTTTGGAGCGTGTTGCAGGCAAGGAAGTTTACAGTTTCCTTGATGGATTTTCAGGTTACAACCAAGTAGCCATTGCCCCCGAAGATCAACACAAAACGGCCTTTGCCACAGAATGGGGGATCTTTGCATTCCGAGTGATGCCATTTGGGCTCACCAATGCACCTGCAACATTCCAAAGACTCATGTGTCATGTCTTCAAAGAGTTCTTGCGAAAGAGCTTAGAAGTATATGTGGATGATTTGTGCGCTCATTCCCAAGAGAGAAGTTACCACATCCCTGAACTCAGGCAAATCTTCAACAAGTGTAGAGATTATCGAGTGTGTCTGAATCCAGAGAAGTGTGTGTTTATGGTACGCCAAGGTAAGATCTTAGGTCACATTGTTTCGAAGAATGGAATATCAACAGACGAAGACAAGGTAAGAGCAATAGCAGAATTGGCCAGACCAAGAAATGTGAAAGAGGTACAAGCCTTTATGGGCCATTGTGGATATTACCGTAGATTTATCCACATGTATGCCATCATAGCTAAACCTCTTTATGGGCTGTTAACGAATTTTGAATGGAATGAGGAATGCGAGACTTCCTTCAATGAGCTGAAGAGACGTTTGTGCACAGCACCAATATTGACTACTCCGGATTGGAGCAAACCCTTTCATGTCCATGTAGATGCCTCCAATCATGCAATAGGATGTGTGCTAGCACAACCCACAGGTGAAGGAAACCTAGATTTGCCGATAGCCTATGCTAGTAGGCAATTAAATGCAGCTGAACGAAATTACACCGCAACGGAGAGAGAAGGCTTAGGCATGATATTTGCTGTGAAGAAGTTTAGACACTACCTATTGGCCAACAAGTTCAAGTTTTTTACTGATCATCAAGCGTTACTATATTTGGTCAATAAACCTTGCAATACAGGCCGCTTAGTAAGATGGTTCCTCTTACTAATGGAATACGACTTTGAAGTGGTTGTCAGGAAAGGTAGAACCCATCTTAGGGCTGACCATCTTTCTCGCATCACTTCAGGAGAGCCACCGCAAGGAGTGTCTGATGAGTTGCCCGATGCTTATCTGTTCAATTTAGAAGTTGTACCTAAATGGGCAAATAAGTTGGTACCAGTCCTAACCTTCGGGCCTGCAAATAAAAATGTTAAGACAAGCAAAGAGGAAATTGTAAAATCGCTAAAGTATCACATATTAGCCGGAAGCATGTACAAGCAAGATAACGAGGTCATATTAGCTTGTTGTGTCGAGGATGATGAACATGCTAGTTGGCTGCAACAAGCCCATGAGGGACCGCTAGGGAATCACTACTCTAAACAACGAACCTTGCAGAATCTAAAACGCTTAGGAGTGTATTGGCCTAGCATGGACAAAGAAGTACAAGAGTGGATCCAGAGCTGTCCAGAGTGCCAGGAGAGACCCCCAGTGGAGCATGCCACTCTTTATCACATGTCATTAATCCCAGATTGGAGTGCTCCACTGGTCGAGTTCATGAGAATAGGAACATTAACCAATCAGGCTAGTATTGCAAGAAAACGGAGCATGGAGCAAGAGGCTCAAGACTATGCTTTAATAGGAGATAACCTATACAGAAGAGGCAAGGATGGTTACCTAAGACTGTGCGTACATGAATCAGACTACCTGAAAGTCTTAGAAACGGCACACAGCGGTGTTGCAGGTGGACACTTTGGGCCTGACAGAGTAATTAAGACCATTCTATTCTCAGGACTGTGGTGGCCCACTCTTCATATGGATGCACATACTTATGTGAAGAGTTGCGACACATGCCAACGTGCCCAATATCCGACAAGAAAAGATGAAATGCCCTTGAGGCCAATGATGGGAGGACGTGCATTTTCAAAGTGGGGTATAGACTTTGTAGGTCCCATCAACCCCCCAGCTAGGAACTCCCATGCAGAGTATATTATTGTAGCCACAGATTACCTTACAAAGTGGGTGGAAGTAAAAGCCACGACAAAGAATGATGCTCAAACGACGGCTAAATTCTTATTCGAAAATGTGTTCACTAGATATGGGTTACCAATAGAGTTGGTTAGTGATAGAGGTACGCACTTCTTGAATGAGGTCATTGAAAATCTCCTTCAAGAATTTATGGTGGTACATAAGAAGTCTGCACCCTATCACCCGCAAGCTAACGGACAAGCCGAGAGCACGAATAAGATCCTGTGTAACGTATTGACGAAACTGGTCAATAATAAACGCTCTGATTGGGACAAACAACTTCACCATGCTGTGTGGGCATACCGAGTTGCTTACAAAACGGTACTCAATGCCACCCCATTTCAGATGGTCTTCGGACAAAATGCGGTGCTACCCTTAGATTTCCTAATTCCAGCTTTAAGAGTAGCACAAGAGCATGAGTGGAATGGACACGAGTTGTCCTCGAGGATCTTTGATCTAGAGCGCTTAGGTGAGACGAGGCTACGAGCAGCAGCAGGTATCTATGCTGCAAAGAAACGGCAAAAGGCATACTTTGATGCCCATGTGAAGGATAAGGGCTTGAAAGCAGGAGATCTAGTGTTAGTCTACACATTGAAACAACACGCAAGAAAGCTAGAGAAGAGAGGCTACGGACCTATGATCATTAATAGGATCTCCACGAGTGGAGCAGTACAACTAGCCACTTTAGAGGGGGATGTCCTCCCAAACTATATTAGCGGATGCAGAGTCAAGCTGTATCAGGAACCCCTCACGGAGGAGATGCTAAGCCGACTCAATATTGCTAAGCAACGTAAAGAGGAGGAAAAACGAATTCGAGAGGAAGCACAGGCAGAGACCTTAGAACGTATCAAACGAATGAAGTTGAGGAGACAAGGAAGGGACCAGTCTATGACTAACACTGAAGAGTCTCCAGACTATCACATGGCCATGTGTGAGGCTTCAGGGGGACGCACCCATAAGATAGTAGACCGACGACCTTTTCTGACCCTAGAAATAGGACAAAAGGAAAGCACAGCAAGCGTGAGGGCTTTAATTGATTCAGGAGCAGCCACAAGTGCAGTTCGGCTTTCTTACTGCCAGCAGCTGCAGTTGGAGGTAAAACCCATAGAAGCATATCTGATAGGATTAGGAGGTGTTGAAACCCCTTGTATGGGAGAGGTGGATCTTCCCATCTACATACAAGAGGTCCGCATGCCAGTAAAAGTGCTAGTGTGTGAAGACGAGGATCTGACCGAACCGCTTATATTGGGCCAAGACTAGATCTATGATCACGCAGTCAACCTGAACCTAAGAAGTGGACTTCTTCAGGCTTGGGTAGGCCAAAGTCGTCTCACGATTGAATTAGAAAATCAAGCACTCAAAGCAATAGAACAGGCGACAACTCCTGGTCCCTCCAGGAATCCATATGAAGATAACCACGATGTGCTTGTCCAAACTTCTATGGTGCAGAGGAATGTCAACCTTACTGAAGGTTCAGGAGCCAAGAAGGAGTTCCTAATTGATCCACAGAAGATTCTAAACGAACGGACCGAACATCACTCTATACGAGGGAGACCGCTGATCAAGAGGAAGGAGCGCCAACCTGCGCATCATGGAGCATCTCGTGGCATGAAGCAGATCTGGATACGCAAGGATGGGAGACCTACAGCTCCAATTGCAGATTCTCAAGGAGACAAGAAACGAGCCTCACAGTCAAGGATCAAAGCTAAGAAGCCCCCTAGGATCACCCCTAGGCACACCATCTCTATTTGGGTCCCTAAGCGGTCAATGAAGGCCATCCCTAATGCTAGACAGATATGGGTGCCCAAGGCTAGCTTACAAGCCCAAATTACTTCAACTATAGACACAAGGATGAAGCAGCTCTCACAGGCACTCTTGGCCAACAACTCAGGAAGTGACAAGATACCTACACCTCTCACTGTCCACACTCCCATCAACCCCAGGAATGTCTGGAAATGGGTACCCACAAGGTCCCAACCACATCACACACTCAGACCAAAGTCTTCACCTGTCCTTAGCTCTAAAAGCTACGACTCCTGT
Organism: Ceratopteris richardii; assembly: GCA_020310875.1. Taxonomy (NCBI): domain Eukaryota; kingdom Viridiplantae; phylum Streptophyta; class Polypodiopsida; order Polypodiales; family Pteridaceae; genus Ceratopteris; species Ceratopteris richardii. The sequence goes on along the minus strand of CM035413.1, from coordinate 99,268,243 downwards.
ATCAAAGTGTGGAGAGTTAAACTGTGTACTAAACCCCCTGACCATCTTCTGTAAATCCGTCCACACTAACACAGAAGCATTTCGAGTCCATTGCATAACCAAAGTACGCATCTAGGATGACACTGACCTTTAATCACCACTCACACATATCATAAACACCTCACCACTAACTACTGACCTCCTGGATTGTCATGTTAGTATTGTGAAGGGAACACCATTACATCTTGTTTCCTATGCAACACTAATGTGCCTTTCGTCTTCCAGCAGATAAGCGACCTACTCTCATGGCAACCGCGGCAGGCACAAGCTCTCAGGCAGGATCTGGCGCCCCCATCAACTGGGATGCCATGCCAGTGGAAGCTCCACCAACGGCGAGACCTGAAGAATTCTTGAATGTGCGAAGAATCCCTATTCCAGATCCACCCAGTGGACTAACCGAAAGAGTAAAAGGGCACTCCCATTGGTTCAATGAAATGCCAGGGGATTTGGGAGACGCGGACCACATCTGGGAGTCCAAGATGGAGTGTGGAGGGGTTTGGTGGACCTTCCAATTCTTTTCAAGAGAATTTGAGGCCTTACAAAATGCAGCTCCCCTTCAAGAGATCTGGCGAAAGGCAGGACTGCAAACTTACTTCAGTGCAGCTCTACCAAAACCTGACTTCCTCAGGTGTTACTACTTGATTGCTACGATGAAACCTACCGGGGATAAAGATCATTCAGGCACATTCTGGGTGCCCTCCTTATCTAATCTGGAGGAGATGAGGAAGTTTGAACTAAATGTAACATTAATCAGGGAAGCCCTTCAAATGTATGGCACTCATGTGCCTTCAGATCGCGACCCCCTGATACCAGAATCAATGAAAAGCAATAGAGTCAAGAAGCTCAAAGACATGTGCGCCCTCACCCCCAACATCGCCATACCCCTGCGGATGTGCCTCCAGCACTTCGCATTTCCAGCTCAAGACCGTTTCACTCAGCCTCACAAGAAGATATGGTACGGACTGTATTTAGCAGAGACCGGCAGCTTGCCCATTAAGATGCCAGTATGGATCTTAGATCAGGTATATGAGGCAGGCAAGCGGGGGGTGAGGAAGCCCACCCTACATGGTTGCTGTGCGTTGACGAGAATCATCTACAGATGTCTGGCGTATGATGTGCCAGTTGCTTGAGCCCTCAAGTATGCACATCTGGAGTTGTTTAAAGGGCGAAAGTCAGGGAGTCAGCCTGCAAAAAGAATGCGTGGATCCCTTTCACAAGTCCTGATCCCTCCAGCAACCACTACCGAAGTCTCCACTAGAGAGGAAGCCCCGGTGGCACCAATCACAATTCATCTCCAAGAGTCTCAACCAAGAGAGGTGGTACAGCCCACTCCCTCTGCCCCTCCGCTACCTACCGATGCAGAATTTGCAGCGATGGCCACTTTCACCGAAGACCCAAATTTTGATTTTGAAACATTTCTGCAGACGGCTCACCTATCAGACAGTGAAGGTTGTCCTGACAATGTCGATCCGGGGACATCAACCCAAAGAGAATATGCACGAGGTGAGACAAGCAGCGTACAGGAGCTAGGAGTGACACAACCTCCCCCAAGTCCAAACACACAAGCCCAGGAGCAGGCACCAAGGAATAACCCAGAAGAGAGTGAAGACGAAGCCCCTGCATATACGGCACAGCTCAAACGATTATACCAGACAATCAAGCAGGTACAAAGCCGCCATAAAATGTCAGAAGAAGCAAATAGGGCCCTAGTAAACCAGATGTTACAGTCAGAGCATATCGACCCCCACTTTGTGGAATTGCTAAATCTTTTGGCGGACACCTGTGGCATCAGTGAAGCATTAAGAACCTTGGTCTGTCAAGAGAACCCTGCTTATGATCAAAGAAGAATTGATACACGGCCGCGACAAGGAAAGATGATTCAGATGGAAGTATCTACCGTGTTAGCTACGTCCACATCAGAAGATGTGCACATGACTAGCCCTAGGCACAATGATGAACCGGAGGAAGTTACGCATGCCCCATCTCCCCCATCATCTCCTATCCCACCATCAGAGCCTCTCTCCACGTGTCTTTCTACACAACCATTCTCCTCCTATAGTGAGACCATTGTACACACCCCCATTTCCACTCTCCTTCCTTCACCCTCGTCCACCTCTGTCACTCAAGTTTTTGAACCTCAATTAGGTCACCCTTTCTTCCCCCATGCCGTTGGACAACCATCTGTCACTAGTCAGACTCTTTCCATCTCTTTGCCCTCCATCCCCCCATTTCCTTCCCCCCAAACTCTACCTATCCCGTCCCTTGTAACTGCCTCGAGCACCACACTAACCACCCAACCCTCCTTCTGGACCTACCTTGTAAACATTCTTCAACAGGTTGAAGAACATAAGAAAAAGTCCCTTCCCCAAATTCACTCCCCCACATTCACGGCCACCACTATCACACCACCCACCGTCCCGGTGTTCACATTTCACGAATCACACTCACTCATGTCCGATCCCATGGACATCTCACCATCCGCTGGATCACCCACCACCACTGTTCTCACAACACCATCACAGGTTATTACACTCTCATCACCACTTCCCCACACGGTAGGCACAACATCCACTTTTCCCATTCCCACTTCCCAACCCCCTGCATCTTCCACCTCATTTAGTCTTGCACTCGACACGATGCTTGAAGCTGCCACTCAGCTTAAGCAAGAATATACATTATTGGAAGAAAATAACAAAGGGCTTTGCACCCTCACAACAACACTCCAAGAGCGTGTCACTGCTTTGGAGTTCATTCATGCGGAGTCACAAAGCAAGATATTCGCCCTCGAACAGGTAAATGCGCAACTCAAAGCGGAGCATATGGAAGAGAGCAAAGCCATGGAGGAACAGCTGCGCGATCAAATGGGCCGCAATGCACGGCTTCAACGAAACATGGCTTTGCTACGACGACATCTGGCGGCAGCGCAAGAAGAGAATAGACGGCTTCAACAACAAAACCAAGAGAACCTCGAGGCTGCCATGGAGAACACCCCGGGGGCTCCCATAGACCCGGTCAAATTTCAAGCGGTCCCCTCAGAAAGCATACAACAAATATTGGAAGCGTATGCCAATCTATTAGAAGCACATGATCAGCTTACCGACCAGCTAAAGGACGTACAGAGACCCCAAGAGTCTACACCACACCGACAAGAACATAAAGAAATGACAGACGCTGCTACTTCAACCGAACCTGAACATTCAACGCCCCATGACGTGCTGGAGTTACAGCAGCAGATCGTAGAATTAAAGCTGAAGTTGATGCAGTACGAACGACCCCCTTCCCCCCCAGAGCAACCGTCAGAAGAAGAAGCAGTTACCATTCCAGTGGAGGAAGCATTCGACGACAACTACGAGCCTCAACCACTTCCAGGTGGACGCGTAACAGAAGAAGGTCAAGATACCTATGAGGAACCCCCATCGGCATGGATGAAACAAGTAGAGGAGATGGGGAAAACTCATCAGGAGCGGATATCCACTCAGATGCTGGCCATGAAGGCCGTTGAGGACACCATCCTTCACTCAGAATACTTCAGGCACCTCGCTCCTAGACGCCTGATCACTAGCTCAGAACTGCAATACAAGCCCTATTTTGTATTGTTGGCTGACTACAATGCAGAAATCAAACGAGTCACCAACAAGTGCCCAACTTTTGCCACACAGTTCGAACCAGAAGACATACCAGAAGCGGCACGAAAGGGGGCCATATTCCAACCAACGTGGAGGCAAAAGTTACTCGAAACTTATCCAGAAATGCTTCGAACATGGGATCATGCCCCCATGCATTTGAAGTACAATCCGTGTTTTGGGCCAGTGCAAAGACGCAGATCATGGAAAGCTTTTGCCATCAAGGTTCAGAATAACGCAAACTGTAAAGAATGGCTCAATTACCCCGCTATCGCCCCCCCAACCGGTACTCCTACAGTGTCATACATGATTGCAACCATCAGACATTGGATACCACGCCTCCACCCGATGCCAGATGTCGCTGCCCAGATGATGCTCAAGATCCTCGACATGATGCAGGTCGTACTCAAAACTTTTCGCAATGTATGCCATATTCAACCTCCTATTCCAGGGTTTATCAATGGTAACTACGACCTGCTATATGATATGAGCACAACCCTGAGCATACGAGTGGCTTACGCATGGCATGCACGCATAAGATATCTCCCTGCCTGCTACAAGCAAACATTTGACGACATGTTCACCACGGGGTTTTGGGAAGCACATTCAGAGGTATTTGCACCACGGCCTACGCATCTACTCCATCTCTTTGCATGTGAGCAAACGATGCACTCCGAGCTTTACACGATGCCACAACCTGACATGCCTGGTACAGTGGATTGGGAGGCCTTGCAACGAGATCTAATCAGAGGTTTAAAAATCAAAGAACACGAAGTGGCCACCGACCTCCTGCAAAAATACATTGATCAAACGGCGGAAAAGAGGTCTGTCAGAGGCGACAGACCCTAGGGGGGGGAGAGTGTTGACAGGATGCGGGAAGAAGCAAGTATGGACACACATGCAGATCTAGCACTGAGGCTACCCTTCATTTTTTCCAAAAAACCCCAACATCATTCTAAAGTGATTCTCATCACTACAAACCCTTGTAAATATCTTTTCACCTTTTTGTAGCTCCATTTTGTACAAGCCGAGGAGTCCTCGAGCTTGGGGAGCCTTAGATGTAGTTGCCTGCCAATTTTCATAATTTTTAGATCTCGTTTGGGCCCTCAAATAAGCCCCGGAACCTAATTTTTAACTAGGCCGGACACTAGGTCTGAACAGGGCCAAAGCTACTCAAGAACTATAAATAGAGCTAGAGAGCTCATTTTGGGGGTTAGCTTCTTGTAGTTTGAGCTTGTATGAGAGCTTTCTTGCAATAGAAGTGATTCCATTGTCTTACTCTCTTTGTTCTTACTGTGTGTGCGCGTGTGTGTGTATGTGTGTGCATGCTTGTGTGCTTCTCACTCACGCACTTGTGCTTCCACTTGCTCGTGGTCTTCATACCATCCTCATGTCTTCCCGGATTGACATTAAAGGAGGTGCTACTCATCACTGAGCTACACATATGCTACTTATGGTTTCACAAAAAATAGATACTTCCTTAACCTGCAAATCAAGATAAAAAACAATTTGTTGAGCCGCATAAGCTCATATTAGACGTGCAAAGCCTCTATATTCACCTTTTCTCAAAGAGAGATTCATTTTTTGTTGTTTCTTTTGCATTCATGAGACAATCTTCCTCCCTAGCATGATAACATATCCACTACCTCCTGTCATATTTGGAACATCTTTGCCTTATTCTATTACCCATCTGTATTCTAGTTATGGCTCATGCTTCTCTTCATGAACAAGATCCATTGGATGTTCCCAATGGTAAATGGGAAATTATTTCCCTAGAATTTATTATGAAATTTCCTAAAACCTAGAAAGAACATGATGTAGTTGGGTTATAGTAGATTTTTGATCAAAATGGCCCGTTTCATTCCTACTTGAACTTCATTTAAAACTCTAAAATTAGTCAAGATGTTTGTGGAACATCTCTATCAACTATATGATCTACCATAACAAATAGTTTTAGATGGAGATAGAAAATTCACTAGTCATTTCTAGATATTTGTATTTATTATTCTAGAAACAAAGTTAAATATGAGCACAGCCAAACATCCACAAATGGATGGATAAATAGAAAGGGTCAATTGAATACTTGAAGATATGTTATGAGCTTATGTATCTTCAAACCAAACTAATCGGAAATATTTTTTACCGTTAGTTGAGTTTACTTACAAAAGTGCTAGGAATTAAGCAACTAAATATAGACCCTTCACATTAATGTATGGGTTGCAGCCAGCCTATATGTAGCCAGATTGAAAAATGAGAAAGACCAAGCAACCAAAGATTTCTTAGAAGACATGAACTTTAATATAAAAGTAGCTAAAGAAAACATGAGGAAATCCCAAGATAGAGCTTAAAGTATATAACAATCCTAAGACGCAAGATATTTCCTTTCACATTGGAAATAACTATATTTGAAAGTTCCTGAGAGATCCAAAACTTTGAAAACATGATCCTATCTTAAACTATCTCTAAGATATTGTGGCCCTTTCAAGATTTTAAGAAAGCTTCTGACTTTGGCTTATGATTTAAAGCTTCCAAACATTTTTCTACTTCATCTAGTATTTAATATTAGTATATTGAAAAGAAAACTTCCTAAACAAGAATATCTTATAGTTGTAGATACAATAGTCCAACCTATCTCACTTGAGTACAACCCTCATGAACAAGAGAAAATACTATTCACTCAAGATAAAAGGACAAGGAATCATCTATATAAAGATTTCCTAGTTAAATAGAAATATGGAATAGAATAAAGCACCACTTAGGAACACGTAAGTTCCATGAATAAAAGATTTACCTCTTTTCCAACTTTATTTATGAAATGAGGTAAATCTTTAAGAGTCAATCCATGATCGACGAGGTTAATGATCATGGTGCACGAGGGAATACTCCACTTTTTATACCTAGACACACTTTTGTAGACAAATGCTTAAGGGGGAAGAATGTTGTATAATTATGATATTATTTGTAAGGGTTTTAAGGTTCAAGATCCTTGGATTTCTAGGAGAACCCCTTGGGAAACCATTGGAGAATAGTTGGGTTTTATTCAAGAACCCTTGGATATTTTATTTCAATTGAATGGTTTTTGGTTTTTCTCCTAAGGTGAGGAGCCTTAGTGTTATAATAATTGAACTCAAGACCCCTTGAGGGTGTACATACAAGTCTAGATCTCCACCCCTAAGAAAACATGTGATTCCAAGTGATCCCATGTGAGCCTATGTGATTGGTTGACTTAGAAACCCATGTGAAGTTTTTTGGGAAACAATGTAACTTGGGCACATAGAAATCCTAGAATCCTTAGGCTACAAGAATTTAAAGGGAGGATATGTACTCTCACTCTCACAAGGTGTTCATTATCTTCAAGGATTGGAAACCTTACAACAAAATCGTTTCTACAAATTTTCAAATAGTAAAAGGATTTAGTGTTGGATGCAAATATCTCTCAAGATTTTGCTCAAGATCTCTTGGAAAAAAGATATTTTACTCTACAAACTCCTTAGATGTTACCAAAATTTAAGCTCTATGAAAGATTTGGAAGGAGTGTGTATGGTAGAATTTGGTGGACCTCCTACGGATTCTTCCCTTTTGAGGTATCTTGCTCTTTTTGGCAAAATAATCAAACATAATAAGAGTGCCTCCCATGTAAACACTCAATGGTCTTTGTTATCAAAGATCAAAAGCTAAAAGAGGAAATGATCCACCACAGATGACAAGTTTACTAACCTCCTTTCTATCTCATCTTAATTCCCTTGTACTCTGTTTCTTCTTAATTTAGTTCAAGATTTTCTTTTCTTTTTTTTTTTTTTTTTTTTGGGGGGGGGGGGGGGGGAAGGGGAGAAATTGTTTTTCTACTGTTATTAAATCAAAAGCCTCATATTGCGTGAATAAATTACTGATTTGTTCAACTCCAAGTAGCTTTTTGAGCTTGACTACATGATCATAAGGATCAATATACCCATCATAATAATGTTTCATGCACTTTACTACTTGCGATGGTCAAAGGTGTCTACCTATTTCTTGATTTATTTGATTCATATGCTTAGTCATTATCGTTTTATCTCATAGGTGATTTTTTCTTATTTTCTTTACAAGGTTTCAATCCTCTTTTTGACCTTCCATTGTTGAAGTAGACATTGGCTTAGACCTTTGATTCATCCCTACTAAAAAGTATTTCTCTCTATTCTTTTCTGTATATTATCCTTGTTCACTTCTAAATTCTGTTGGTTTTCCTCTCCTAAAGTGTTAGGGTTTGATTGTCTTAGGATCTTTTTCTAAAATTTCTCTCTCAATCTTAATCATGAGCCAATATATGTTCTTCACTTTGTCTATATATTTTGGATGGATCGTTGAAGACAACATGCTTTTGTACTCATAGATCACCACCCTTTTCATAGGAGAAGATATGGAGTTTGTTGTCTTGAACATTTGATCAGTGATTTTATTCATGTATGTAGCATGGGATTTCGCATATCAATCTATGATGTGGTGGGTGGATCAACACCGAACTTCTTAAACTCTACACAATTAGTTCAATTTTTTGGAGACTACCATAATGATTATACCAATGATCACATTAGGCAAGCTTAGTACTTCAATATTCTTTTTGAAGTTAGGGGCCATGAAGAGCTCATGAAAGATTTTAGGAGAGAAATATTGCACTTTAAACTTGAGAAGACGATAAGAAGGTTCGAATGAAGAAGAAAATATGTAGCAATAGACAAAGAGAATGAGTGTTAAAAAAATATTAGACATAAAGCTCTGATCTGGTGGATGTAAAAGATGACTTCAACTTGCAAACTAATCTCATAAATCTACTCCATATGATAATTATCTTTAACTTAGGACTAAGAAATATAAAGATAAAAGTGCTTTAAAATGTGGTGTGATGTGTCTGAATTGAGAATGGAAGTCCTCTTATGTTCTATAACACTATCATCTTGCCATCTATACATGGCATATTGTGCTTTAAGATGCAATTACATATGCTCTACTAGATTCTAGAAGGCTTCTCATATCTAGCTCACATTAACCTTATTGGCAAAAATCACACACATGTCCATCCCCTTGCCTAGAATAGATTATGCTCATCCTCTTCATTACTTTCTTCAAAACATGTGACGTCTCTGTTCAAGAACTCATGTATGGATGAGGTGCTCAAGCAAGAGAGATTCAAGGCATTGACAAGACATATTGTGTAATATTTTTTCAAAATCACTAACATTGATGTCGATGAGATCCTAAATGTGATTGACAGTGCAACCTTAAGTATGAGAGGATATATCTCAATATATAAGGTAATTTTCTCGATCTTGATGGCTCAATAATTTAAATGAGTGATTCTCCCAAGTTTGGCTAAAGTTTGGAGGCTTAGATCATCTATCAAAGATGAGCTTTTGGACTATATATGTAGCTATTCCCACATTAAAAAAGAGTACCAAAGCCAATATGGTAATCTATCTTGCATCAAGCATAATAATATATTTGTGGATTTAAAACTTCTGCAACATAGAATGGTGAAATTTTGTGATGTTTCAAATACCAAATGCAATGGGATTTTGAAGTTTGTAATCAAACTTGGTGAGAGTGAAGTCTTGAAGGATCAAAAGTGGGAGAGATTTACTCTTACCCTAATGAATAGAGCAATCGATGGAGCCATTTTGGAGACAGATATAAAGTATTTTAATGTACAATCTGAGCAATATATATGGTCGCTCAACACACGTGAGTTATAATCTTCTTTGATGGAGTATGCCTTGAGAGAGTTAACTTAACTTATTCTTTCTCCATACTCGTAGGTGGCTAAAAATGATTTTCAAACATTGAATGGGTATTCAGCCAAACAAGGATTCCATCTACTATAACAATGCAACAAGCTAGAGAAATTTTGGGCATTCCTAGTAAAGGTGATTCTCTATATGAATGGCACATGACAGCCAATCTAAAGACCTTGAAGTGGATGTACAATACATGCAAAGGAGGCAATACTAAATCCCCTTGTATATATTGCATGGAACAAATTACTAGATTAGATAAGTGGTAGAAGTGTGCACTCAATAGAGAACATTGAGGTCTGAAATTTAGAGCCATCTTACCTATCCTATTGAAAAACATTCACATTTGTATGTTATATGCAATTTGTCAAATCATAAAGAAGCTTTTCTATCTTTATATTAGATTTGCATGGAACTTAAAACTAGCATATTATAGAAACATTGGTATTTCTAAACTAGAGACAATATTAAGTGAAACTGGAGTGAATGGAGGAAATTTTGGAACCAGTAAGGATTAAAAACTATCCATAAATGTCAAAGATATTCCTTGCTAGCCATCTATTGGTGGTGTAAAGGCAAGAAGATGCTTCTCATTTACTTCTAGAAGAGCAACATCCCATGTCACATACTCACAATGGAGAGCATAAAGGGCTACAAAAGTAATGGACTTTACAAAATGAAAAAGATAGAGGTGCGAGAGTCGCTTGACATTGTATGCGGATATTGTAAAAAGACAAAGGTAAAAATATATATATATATCATACCAATCAAGAACCACCTGAAAAATTTTGGGCGTGCTATGAGAGAAGCATGGATTATATGGTACTTTCTTAATTCAACATTTCAATTCTTGTACATTTTTTCTTATAAAATACCTTCATAGACGTTTTGTACTATGGAATTGAAGTGTATTTTACACAATCACCTCCCATTCTTCATGAAAAGCTACATTTTTTTCATGTATATCATCCATGCATAGTCTTGAGAAGTCATACTACCTTGCATGCAAGTCAGTTTTTAGAGACACATAACATTTTAGTTGGGCATCAAAACTCAACAATCGACAAGAACTTTTCCATTCGTTCTATTGAAAAATGTTAACGATCATGATTGAAGAAGAAGACCCAAACATCAAATATATAATATTCATTGAATTGAGTAGCATGGAATTCCATAGAAAATGAAGCGCTTTAAAGACTTTTTATAGTCCTTGCTATCTCTCTCTCTTTTGATAAAATCATAATCTTCTACATATAGCTGCAAGCATTAAGAATATCTTTAGAATAGAGTGACATTTAGGGAGAGCTTGAATGTAGATCTGAAAAACACTAAGAAACTTACTTGTTTCTCGAACTTACTTGCTTGAAGCACCTCATGTTTCCAAAATGAGATGCTTGAGAACTCGTGCTTTCCAAGTGGAGGAGGTTGAGGATTGGATTAAAGGTTCATCCCGTTTTATACGCATTTAGGCTCCTCCAAAAGCTCATGGTGATCTTTGCTCTATTTGACAAACTTAAAGCATTTTGTGAGGCATGCTTCTCCTTCGACCAACTTGATAGTAGGGAGCTTGTCCATAATACTTTGATCCCTTTACTGCTTTCATGTCTATAGCTCTTTGCTAAGGCTTCATCCTCCCTAACATTGAAGAGTTTTTTTTATGTCATGGAGGAAAATTTAATCTCTACCCTCCAATTTAAGTGTGAGAAAGTCAAGAATATAAAGGTCACTTATCTATCTAGTTGTGTTCTACCTCATGAATATGGGAGGTGCACATGTCAAAATTCAAGGACACTAGGTCAATCTTGAGAGATTCTTGCTCTTCAACTTCTACATTGAGCATATCTCTGACCTTGGATGTCATGCCTTTAGATTCACTTCATTAGCATATACATCATCGCCCTCATGAATTTGGGATGGTGTCTCTTGAAGAGAATCATGCTTGAGGATGCCCTCCTACTCATCCTCAAAATCAGAATCAAAGCAAATCTCATGTTGGATGTATAGAATAAACCCAAAGGAAATGATTGTTATCGTCTTCTTATGACAGTTTGCACATGGTCCTAAAGCTCTCCTCGAATTTGTCATAGATCCTATGCATTAGTCTCTACCTAACACAATGGATTATTCTCCACCTTTAGTGATTGAGGGAGATAGACCATGGGCTTATTGTGGTAGTTGATTATGCCCCTCTACACTTTCTTCCCATAATCCTTATAGTTCTCATGGATCATGGGGCTATGATCCCTAAATATCTTGTCAAATAAGATCTCTGCATTAAACATGGCATAGTAAATATGAGATTCCTTCCCCAATTCTTGATCAATGATGTAATCTAGTAGTTTCATATCCAGGTCCTCATCCATGGGTATAGGCATGGATGATTCCAACATAAGTGTTGGGCGCTTTGTTTCAACCTCGGCTTCCTTGGACATTGTGATTGCATCAATGCTAGTTTTTATTGCAATGCAATACTCTCTCGAAGAGATCTGAGTATGATCCCTGAATTAAGTTGGATTAATGAAGATCTGCAATCTAAGATGCATGAACAAAAAAACAAGATAAGGGGAAACCTTACGTACATATTTGTAGCACACACTCCCTCTCAGCAATCAATCTTAACATTGCTAGCATGTGTTTCAAAATCTGAGATGGATTTAACAATAGTAATGGATGCTCCATGTGTGTGTGTGTGTGTGTGTGGGGGGGGGGGGGGGGGGGGGGGGGGGGGGGGGGGGACAAAAATATATTGGCTTCAATCCACTCCCCTACTTGCCTCGTTGTACTTGAAAGAATCAATTTCCATCCTAGTATTGGAATGCTATGTGGCTCTAGATTCTCAATGCATAAGCTAAGAATTTGGACCAATTTTAGCTACCATCTATTCTAAAGTGAATGTATGAGCTAGCAAAGAGGGTTGCATTTTAAAACATGGGAACCATCTCACATAAGCATAAAAGTAACCCTATCTCATTTTCAAGAAACATGATCAAAGAATATAAAATCTAGAACTAGGTTGTGGTTTAAAATGTGGGACAAGTCATAACATACTCCTTCAAATAACACACCACATTTTAAAACACAACCCTTCTTCGGATGCTATTTTGGGCAAGATATATAAAAACAAATCCACAAGTAGGGGCTATGTTTGGAATGCAAGCAAAACATGAATTTACTTCTAGAATCATCACATTGAAAGTTAAAACACACCCTCCCCTTACGTCTTGATGTTATCCTTCCCAATCTCACAAAGCATTTGCTAATCACATTTGATTAAGCCATGCAGTCCTCTCACGTTTGTCTCTCTTACCATATTTGTATATATTTTACTCTCTATCTACCCCTAATCTCTCTACATCCCCATATCTCTTTGATTCTCCCTCTCTCTCTATTCCTCTTAGTCTATTACTCTTTTTATATATATTTCTCTTTCTTCACATTGTGCATGCATATGTGTGTGTGTGGAGAAGATGGAAGCAAGAATGTACCTGGGCCCATGACAACAAATGCCAATTTTTCCCTAGATGTGGGATGAAATTGTGGTATGCTTTTAAAAATTGTGTTTGTCATAATGTGGATGTCCCATTAAGTTTCATGCATTTTATATCTTTTTAATTTTTTGCCTGCATTCTTTGTTCTTTCTTGCCTCCAATCATCTTCAACACAAATATTAAATTGTTGAATATTCTCAAGTATGAATAACCTTTGCTTTCATATATCTATTTTTAGATAGTAGGAAAAACAATGGTGAAATTTCCCAAATGATCTTCCATGTGAGGGGCAATTGAAGTCCATCTAAGGGTGCATGCAAGTCCAAATACAATGTGTAATAGTAAGGATAAGGCATGATAATTGTAGAGACGTCCATTTTTAACACATTTCTCTCCATGGACCTAGTCATAAACACTTGATGATGACCAAGCATGGACTAGCACACATTATGATATACCAAGAGCTCATTTACTTTGTCATTGTGGGTATGGAAGTTTGTAGGCCAAATCATTAGGTTTTGATAAAAAATTTGAGGTTATGATGCAAGGGCCCTTTTTATGTTGTAGAGCACATAGAAGCAAGCTTAAGAATAAAGTAAGGAGTGTGTCCTAAAATTCAATGATCACAATAGTGGAAGATCATCCCCCACAAGGTAATAAGCCTAAAGCTTTGCAAAAGGCTTCAAAATTTTTCCCATGGAAGAGCTTTGGTGAATACGTCTACCATATTAACTTCTGTAGGTACATATACCAAATTAATATCTCCAGCATGAACGTGATCTCTGACATAATGATAATGAACCTCAATGTGCTTTTTGTGCACATGAAACAATGGATTTCTTGAAACTACCAATGCACTCTGAGTATGAGTCAAAATATGCATAGGTGCATCAATGTCCATGCATATATCCATCAATAGACACCTCAAACATATACACTTCACTATAGCTATGAATAATGTCTTGTACTCAACTTCACAACTTGATGTGGCAACAGTAGGTTGCTTTGTACTCAACCAAGATATGCATGATCCTCCAAGGAAAAAGCAATTAGCACAAGTGGACACTTGTGTATCATAACAACCAGCCCAATCACCATCTACAAAAAAATGCAAGCATTGTTGACCATCTCTACAAGAAAAGAGACCCAAAATTAAAGTGCCTTTGGGATATCTAAACACATGTTTTACTACTTGCCAATGCCTAGTGCTAGGGCTATGCATAAATCGACTCAACTAGAAAACTGCATAGTGTATATCCAGCCTTGTGTTACATGCATATATCAAACATCCCACAACTTGCTAATAAAGAGAAGTATCAAATACATCACCTGCATCCACAAGTGAGAACCTAAATCTTGTTTCCACCGGTGTTGAGATAGGCTTGTTATCCTCAAAACCAAAATCAAAATGTACATCAAAAGTGGGTTGAGTAACATGTTGAATCTCATGCATATATGGCTATAAATTGTGGAAATTTTCAACCATGCTTGGCTAGACTTTTTTAGCCATATTTGGCTGAAAATTTTCAACTCTTTGAACATCATTTGGATGGCCTACATGGCCATAGTCAAGTGCACCACTTTGAAACAAAGGCATACGTGTATTAAACACATCTTGTGAGCTAATTGTTGGCTGAAATTTACATTCAAGTAAATGATAAGCTGAATTTTTAGCAAATATCACATCTTGACCTAGAATAACTTTATCCTTCAATGGACGGTATATGTGATAAACTTTACTCTCACTACTATATCCAACAAATATACATTTCTTTTCCTTGTCATCAAGTTTGTGATGTTGTTGCGATGGCATAAGAACATATGGCAAACAACCAAATATGTGCATATGATTAACAAGTGTCTTTCATTCATTCCAATCCTCATAAGGTGAAATTACTCTCAATGCTTTTGTAAAACAACTATTCAATACATAGTTTGCACACATGACCGTTTCCACCCAAAACTTGTCTAGAAGATGCTTTCCTTTAACCATACATAGTGCCATTTCAAGAAGTGTTCTATTCTTGCTCTTTGTAACACCATTTTTTTGAGGTTTATATGGCACTATACATCACTGTGAAATACCTCTTTTATAAAGAAAAACATTAAATTCATGTGGCATGTATTCACCACCATGATCCATGTAGAGTCAAAAGCTTATTTCCACAAAATTTTCAGCCATCGCTAAAAATATTTTAAAGCAAGAGAATAACTCATTCTTTGCTTTCATAGGATACATCCAATTATGTCATGGTGCATCATCAATGAAGATAACAAAGTATACATGCTTGCCACAATATAGAGTCTTGACTGGACCACATAGATCATTATGAACGAATTGAAATTTTGTGTAGCATGTAATCTATCTATCTATCTATCTATCTATCTATCTATCTATCAATCTATGTATCTATCTATCTATCTATCTATCTATCTATCTATCTATCTATCTATCTATCTATCTATCTATCTATCTATCTATCTATCTATTGCATCACCTTTTGTCAATAATGATCCTTCAAAATACAACACTATTTTTGAATAATTATGATGATTATAACTATTTAGTCAATTTTACCACAATGACCACCTTCTAGGCCATAATGAATGTGAAATTAAACCAACGTAGTAGTATTTTGTATGTAAAAATTATAACTATTATTATCACTTACTATTTTGCTTCTAACAATATGTGAAATCTACTAAATCTTGTCCCTTTTAAGAAAAAACATATTGGTTAAAAGACATCATACTAAACATTAATTTATTTCATCGTTTGATACTTGTAAACTATCACAATTACCATTCACTACTTCTGAACATGCGTACCTCTTAATATAAATGATAATTTAACACTAGGCAAAACAAGCAAGTATGATTACCATAACCATTAATGGTTATGCACTAGTGAATTTGACTATCTCTAAACTTTTGAAAATATGAATTTCCATTGATTATCTAGCTCAAAATCTAATCCATGCCTTCTATTTCACAATTTCTAACTTAGAAAACATAATTTCTATCTACGTAAAGCAATGGTTAAGAGAGATAATCTTACCAAAACATTATTAGCATTCTAAGTGACTCATAATCATGACTATGCAAAATCAGCTATCTGATAGATGCAAATACTTGCAATCCATTTTGAATTATTCACATGCAGGCAAAATTACATAGTACAAGGATGTTCAATCTCATAAATAAAATTATACACAAACAATGAACATCCTCTTTTCATTCCCTTATACATAATAATTGACATGCAGTTGTCTGAATTTTGGCAACACCTCTCTTAGAGTGGAGTGCTTACAATAAATAATGACATATCAATAATGGGATTTGTAAGCCCATAATATACAATCCATCAAATGAAATAAAAATTGACCTCCCAAGACCTCGTTTTCCAAATGTTTCAATGATCTACATAAAGCCAACACACTTTTAGAATGATTTATTAAAGAAAATATGATAAACCTTGGTGTAGACGAAGGTCCACAATATCACACCATAATCCCTTTGATATCATTCCACTTTTAGGCTTCACCTCCAAGTTATGAGTCAAACCAAAGAAATTTATACTTCTATACAAAGCCTTGAAAGCATATATAGATGCATTATTGAGAATGGTAGATTGATCAAACAAATTCGAAATTGAAAAATTCATCAACACTTGAAATTATCTACTTGCTTTTTATTTGAGACCAAATATGAATAATTCTCATACATGCTTCACCTAAAATTTAAAAATCGATGTGTACAACACTAACAACTAAAGCAAAACTAGAATACATAGTTTTTCTTGCTATTTAAATTATCAAATAAGCTTTAATTTTTGCAAAATTTGGTTCACTGGTATAAATAAAAGCATGCTTGAATTCCAAAAGAAGAATCATGTTATTTTGATAATTCTTTGGAGAGAAATAGTGATGCATCACTTCTACATGCACAAATAGATAGTACTTGTAGAATATCCAACATATCTTCGAATGCATAGACCTAATCATAAGTTCCCCACATTATTATTCTATGTAAGCTTTGTTTTGATATAGAAGGACAACTCACTTCAATAAAATTTTAGATATCTATCCCTCATCCTTTGAAAAGTGGAAGTCAGTGGAGTGCATTATAGGTCATTTCCATGAAGTCATTGGTTTTATAGTAGAGCTTCACTACCACAAGAGAAAATCAAAGAACCAATCTGAGTTTGTCATTTTCTTATATGATCAATTCTATAAAGTTGACGCAAAGAATGGAAGATAAGGGATCCCAAGCTACCAATTTAAAAATGAGAATGTCTAATCTTCCATTTTTTACTGTTGGACATACTGGATTCCTTTTGAAGCAAAATATTTGAAACCAATCATTGCAACAACGATTGTACGAGTACATTTTCCCATGCATATTGAAGTTTTTGTTGAACTTCTGAGAAGGTTCCTTGTGAGAGTTACTCCGATTGCACTCACTTATAAGGTTAGACATTAGGAAGATCTTGTATTAATCAAATACATGTTGACCTCATATAAATTTATATTTTCATTCTCGACTAATATGGAGTTATATTGTAGAATCTTTTTTAGTGAAAATTATACCTTAGAACAAAATTATCATGACATCCTCATAGAGACTGCAAACAATTCAAGATATTATTTCATACTCTACAACAAGAAAGTAAATATTAGATCCTCATAAACTTTGCATAAAGAAAAAGGTAAGGAACAAAGCAATTCTTCTTATCTGAATGAGACAATGCTAAGGAGAAACGAGCCAATGATATAATGCAAAGAAATTGAGGGAAATGCTATTGTATTATGAAAAACCATAAAAGGCCCTTGAAAGAAGTGGAGTCATCTGATATGTTGCATAACGTATCATATATTATTTTTATTTTTTATTCGGTTTTTAATTTAGTTCTGTTTTCTTATTTTTAATTATTATTTCTTAGCACACAAAAGAGGAAAGGCAAGCTATAAGTTATAGTACCTACAAGTCTATGATTTATGTGCATCTCTTTGGAAAGTTTCTATCTATTTCTTATTTTACCATGCTTGGAAATTGTGACCTCTTTGTAGAAATTCTTATGATGAGAATGCATGGAAATTATGATCTCCTTGCAAAAGTGCCTACGATTACCATGCTAAAATTGTAAGGTCATGGGAGACGCATGAAGATGACTTTTTGAAGTGACGTAAGGCTATCATCATTCATCAATAAAGAGAGTTTTATAAAAGGAGCATGAATTTGATACAAATTCACTTGAAGTGAATTACATATTCTACATGCAATAAGGCATGATATACAATCCCTCCCCATATGATCTCAATGAGTGCTTTATCCCAAAGAAACCTATTGTATAATTCATGGGTTTAAAAGGTTGAAAATATGGATTCTAAAGGTTAGAATGTGATGTATGTTTGCTTTGTTCTAGCCCTTGAATTACCCTTGAAACATGCCTTGAACTTTTGGGTGAAACCCTTGGTTTTAACCCTTGAGGTATTTATTCATATGAGCTCTCAATTGAATGGTTAGAACCTTAGGCTTGATTTATCCTAAGGTATAGGAACCTTAGTCTTGGGAGAAGCTTCTCTAGGAGCCACCTTGTGTGTACGTGAGAGAAGAATCCTCATTTGATTTAGAAGGCATGTGATAGACCTTGGGAAATTAGAAGGCATGTGATCACCCTTGGGAAAGTGTCCACATGAGGGACACTTGGCTTGACACTTGGACAATCTCAAGGACATGCACCCCCTTGGGCTAGAGGTATATATATGGGTGGAGTTGGATGGGTGGATACGTGCTCTCTCTTTCCATAGTGGTTTAGACTAGTTGATTTGATACTCTTGAGTGGTAGCTTAGTTTCTAGGAAGTTGTTTTCACAACATTGGTATGCAGAGCTAGTTTAGATCCTAGATCTTATGTAGATTTCGAGTTTGTTGGGCATTTACTCCATCGAGCTCAAGTGAGTGCGCACGAGTCTTTGATTGTCCTTTTTGGAAGAATTTCAGTCAATCAAACTCAGTCGAGCATGCGAAGGTCTTTGATTGTCCTTTTTAGAGGAGTAAAAGTAACTTCACATGACCGCTCACATAGGGGAGGGGCCGACAGTCAAGCCTGCCTTCAAGCCAAGGCGGTAGTCCATGTGTGTGTGCCCACAGGATTCTCCGTGTGAGCTCGACGACTTAGAGGCGCCCAATAGCGAGCCTTCTGTCCCCGTTTGATATTCGTTAAAACACCTTCTTCGTGCATTATATAGACTTCAAATGAGCAAAGAAATCTCCAATGTGGGATAAAAACTCCTAATTTGAACTCTTCGGCTCACTTCAGCACTCACCAACCCCAAAGCATTCGCCATCCACTGGAGCACAAGTATGTTGGTGCTAAGAGAGACAAACATGCACCCCTTCCCTCGTTCCTCTGATCTTTGATGCTATCCATGAGATATGGATGAAATGGAAGCTATAGAGGTAAGTCCTTCTTATACTTTTTATGAAAATGAATATAAGAACTTTTGAAAGGAATATATTTCAAAGTTTAGTTCATATCTTCCTTCAAGTAGAGTAAGGATTGACAGATTGAAAGATATTTTTTGATTCTATGGGTGGTGGTGCATGGTCGTTCTTAGATGGTGCGATGAGAGAGGGACTATGGTTGTTTATACCATGGAAGTTTGAGGCAATAATAGGCCTATGATGCCCTTAGATCTTTTGGGTGGCAAGCACACTGCACTAATGAATTCAACGAGTTTACCACCTTGGCCGATAGGCCCGGGTAATATTTTGAAATTTCATCAAGATAGGGATAGATCCTTGTAATTATTGATCTTCAATGAGTTATCATTTGGAGTAAGGAAATTGTCCAATTTTATTAAATGATCTTTTTCTTTTCTTGTGACCTATATATTAGTATCACATACAATGAACATGCATTAAGTTTATCTCACATGGATGTGGCAAGTATAAAAGCATTTTATATACAAATGCATTTGGACATTTCTAGAATGTTTGTGAGGATAAATGTAAGCATTAAATGGATTCCACATATGAATGCAATTATGCATTTAAGAGATCTTTGAAGTTGTAAAGTTAAGTAAACTTTTGGGTAAGTATAAATATATGCTCAAGAAAGGACAAGAGAATCTCAAAGAATCATGACAGTCCAAAATTACAACTTCAAGCACAAAATATGCCAGTGGATAAGCCTCGCTATACAAAGAATCAAAGGAAAGGACGTAGGTTTGATGGAGGTAAGTTTTGCTTCCCAATTTTCCTTTCATATTTGTTTTTCCATGCTATAACAATGCATTTAAGAATGCATTTCCAATGCAATAGGTGAATTCTTAATGCACATTGAATGTGCCTGGAATGAGTCATTTAAATAATGCATTGAAGACATTATTGAAAATAAAAAGGAGTCAGATTAGCATGGAATGGAAAGATGATGAAACATTGAGCATATCAAGTTCATCATAGAGCATGGCATGAATGGATATTTTAAGCATAGATCCTTGCATTAAATGGAATTCTAAGTATGAATTCCATGCATGCTTTAAGGAGGGGTTCAATTTTCGTACCTTACGCATGCTAAACATCTTCAATAAAAGATGTAAATGTTTTTGGAATACACTGTGATGCATGAATTGAATTACATATGCATGGGTTAATGGGATGAGAGAGAAATCAAGTATTATAAGTTTAAGGTTTAAGACAGAAAAATGACTTCTTCATATGAAGTCAAAAGCATAAAAGTTTAATGGTGTCTTGAGATTATGCCCATTAGCTTTTATGCTTTTTATATGTTGGCTTGATCCAAAAGCCAACAAAATTTAACTTAGTAAAAGGAACTTTAAGCTTCAAGTCCTACTTATGGACCTCCAAGTTCCATAATACCCATGGCATGCCTGGTTAGCAATGCCAAGCACTCAAATTCAACAAGTTTCTCTTCTTATTAAACCATAAATGGTATTAATAAGAACTTGGATCAAAAAAATCCAAAGGAGAAACTAGAAGCCTATATGAGACGCTACACACATGGGGTAATCTTTGATCATGAACAATGATAAGAAGTTCATAAGATCTTCAACGTCTGATCATTGACGACAATGATCACACAAAAAGGGAGGAGAGAATTTCATAAAATGACATCATAGGGAAAAAATTGTTGAACCATTTCACCCTTTTGAAGTATTCACTTCTTTGCCAACAAGTTTCTCCTATTGACAAGAGGAATGATCCACTTGGAACTTTGAAAGAGTTGCTTAAGATTTTGATGGTACTTTGAGGAAAAAAGTTTTCATGATAAGACTAAGATGGACAAAGCCTTCTTAGTAAGTAATCCCTGAGTAACAGCTAAATTTATCTTCACTAAAATGAGATTGTAAAAATCAGATGCTAGGGGATGTCTAGGTTTACAATATCACTTAAGTGGGTTCAGTGGTATGGGGCACTGATCTTAAGGATAATGGAAGCCTAAGCTCAAGGATATTTGAGAGCTTTTTCAATCAAGGATTTAGCATAAATGAACCTCCCATTTGGATAGTAAATTAAATGAACATCAATTTCTTGCAGTTTTCGAGGACAAAAACTCCTTAAAAGGGGGGAAGAAAGGTATCATCAATATGATACTTCTAAGCAAAAGATATTCCTTAACTCTTTCATGAAAATTAAGAAGTACATTGGATGTCCAAGTACCTAAGTGTGTTTGAGTTAAATCTCAAACAAAGTAAGAGCTAGAGATGCAAGGAGGGAATTCATTGAAGAATTCCAATTTGGCAAGTAAACTAATGTAATGTAGCCAAAGACTTGAGCATACTGAGAATAGGGTATTTGAGAATGGAATAAAGATGGATCCAAAGTTTGGATTGGTAAACATGACAGCTTGCTTAGGTCAAAGGGATGACATATAATTGTTGATCCCTTGCTTAGGTCAAAGGGATGACATATAATTGTTGATCCCTAGAAGAAGAATAGTTAAAGGTTCAGAGAACATCAACAAGATGTGGAAGACTTAAGCAAAGAAATAGACTAGAATGTATGAGTTAAAGACCCCAAGAAAATCTCATGGGTAAATATCATTGAAAAAGGGATCTAAAGGAGAAAAGACTTGATCTTATCTCATGTTAAGTTAGATAGAGGAATTTCGAGAAAACTAAGTGATCTAACTTGGTCAAATATATCAAACCCTTTCTGGTTTGATAAGCCAAGTGGCCTATAGTGGTCAAAGAGATCAAAACCTTAAATAGTCCGATAAATCATACCAAGGAAATTTTAAAGATCAACCAAAAGAGATCTTTGAATTACCTGGCATGAAATTTAGAAAACTTAGTCTTTTCTCTCATAAAAATGATGCCAAGGAGTTCCAAGATGGAATCCATGATTATGGTAAATGATCAGAGAGCATTGAAAAGATAAGGGCAAAGAAGGTGGAAAGGTTAAGGATGTAGTTCTATGGATTGGAGAAAGAAATCACTCGTATGGGACAGTGAGAACTAACTCCCATTGAGAATTTTCTCTGATGGCCAGAGAGAAAAGATACTCAAGATCCAATAGAAGACATCAGGATAGGCCTTAGAGGTAAGAACATTAAGATTTAGGTCTTAGGTTCATTACGAGATATAGAAATGTATCTCTAGAACCAATTAAAATACACCTAGTTATATATACAAAAGGGTAAATGGAATGAACATGACATTTACCCTAGAAAAAGACTATCCTTTATCCTCTTAAGCAGATGCATTCTTCTTAATAGAATGTATAGCCAAATTTTATATGGTAAATAAATTTGGATAAGTAAGAGGGTAAAAGATTTTTGGGAGTCTACTAAGTTAAACTCCAAAATTAAAGTCAAGCCTATTCAAGTATAATAACCTTGAATGAAAGAATGACCTGTAAAAGATCTTCTTTTGAATCTTTGGTGAGAACAAGTGATTCAAGAATGTTCCTAGTAAGATTTGAGATCTTTCTTGCAAGACCTTGGAACTAAAGCTGCAAAACTTGAATCATCTAAACTCCATCCAATAGAAAATCTAGAAGGTATCTTGATGGCTTTATAAAGCATTATTCCTCAATTATTGGGAGGATTTGAAGGAATTTGGTTTAGTAAGCTATGTTTCTCTTTGCAGAGCTTTGGTGACCTTCGAGGTTAGTATACATAACTATCTCGAGTATGAACCAAAGTCGGTTCAAGATAGTTAGTACTGATTATCATTGGAAAGGACTGGCTAACAAAGAACAAGGTAGAGACCCAAGAGAATGGTCTACCTGATAATTCCAATTCCTAAAGTCATGTTTGGATTTAAGTCTTGAATGTCAAATCTTTTAAAAGGATTAAACTCTATTGTGAGAATTAATCTAGGGAAAATCAAAGAGATAAAGCATCTATCATCTTGTCTATGTTTAGAGTAATTTGCATTTAGAAATGTAGCAAAAATAGGTTGTCTTTTTTTCACATATCTAGGTGAAAAATTCCATTGAGGATAATGAAAGGGAGATTTTATATTTTTGTATGTGCTGAATTTCCATATTTTAAAGAACCCTAGGCAATTTGCATAGTAGAGTACAAAGGCCTATAATATAATGCAATAAAACACACATATGTGTCACAATGGGCTTTCTAATTTGTAATGTGTGCATAACCAGACCAATATATGTTTTATTCAAGCATAATGTACAAATGTGGCCATTGGAATTATTGCATAGACACCAATAATACTAGGTTGAAGGGAACATAATAGTGAAGCTACTCATTGGAATAAAAGCTAAAATTGGGATGAAGATTGTAATAAAGTAAGTCTATGATCCAAGGGTCTGGCCGGTTCAGACAGATCTGAAATCGGACACCGTTTGGTCATCCGTGTGTATGACCAAAGATCTCGAGTTTAGACTTACTAGGAGGTCTTGTGCTCTTGTGAACAAGTGAACCACTTAGCTTAGTGGTTAAGTCTCAAGGATGTGAAGGACGAGGTCTTGGGTTCAATCCCCATGAGGTACATGGGAAGAGTATTTTGCCCAAAGAGCTCTAGAACCTTCTAGAAGCATCCACTGGACACTTGGCGCACATGTAGTTACATGGCTGACACTTGGATGATTAGCATCCACCTGCCCAAGAAGGCAGTCCCCTGGAGAGAGCTATATATAGAGGCATTTGGTTGGGAGGAGAGTCATCTCTCAAGCTCGTGGTGGTCGTAATTCTTAGATTGTTGCATTGGTATCAGAGCTCAAGGTTGAGCTTCCATGGAGACCTTGATAGGCTCACCATCATCTTGCTCATCATTTTGCTCGTGGATGTCTTGATCTCTTTCGAATCTATCCTCGCAGCTGTCTAGAGATGCGTGCCGCTATCATTCTTATGCTTTAGCTTAGAGCAAAAGATTACTAGAAAGAATGATCATCTCTGTATGCTGCAGGCAGGATTCGAACTCCCGCCCCTCCGTTTGAAGCGTGTTGCTCTAACCACAAGAGCACATCGACCGCGTGGGATTATATCCGCAGTAGAGCGAATTGATCAGAGCCGGCGCTGAAGTAGATCTAAATTTATAGATCTAAAAAGTGATATTCTCTGGTGAAGCAGAGGGGATTTGAACCCCCACCCCCCCAACTAGAGAATTGCCGCCTATCCATCACGTCGACGGGCGTTCACGCTCCAAACATCTGCAGAGATTTATCTTCTCTTGTAACCAAGCGCTACAGAAGATCTCAAAAAGGTTCATCACCTCTGCCATAAGTCCCACGGGACTCGAACCTCCGTCCTAAGCTTTGGAGATCGATCGCCTATCCACGAAGTACACTATATATTTTTGTTCCGAACGGGCAGACTTTCTATATATTTTTGGCGCAGAATAAAAAGGAGGGAACAAAATCGTTGTTCCTCACACTGCTCAGACCGCGGGATCGAACCCTCGTCACCCCGTTCAGAGGGTGCTTTCCTATCCTCGAAGCTGCAGCCGTTCGCGCGACTGTTCGTTCGTGAGAGCATTGATCATCGTTATTTTGCAGTAGAAAGATTTCAAAAGGAGCTAAAACATCTAATCTTCTCTGCTGCTGGCCCACGGGATTCGAACCCAGGCGGCAAGCTTGGGAGATGTACGAAGTAGCCAAGGCGCTCAAGTTCCTGTTCGACCAGAATTTTTAGAGTATAACTTGAATCTTGATCCAGCGCCGAAGATCGGGAGTATCAAGGATACAGATTATAAGAAGATTCAAGCAACTGTTGCCCGAAACTCCAAATCTATTGAGTCTTGGGAGCAATCTTCTTTAAGCCAAAGAAACTAGCAAGGACAATTAAAGTTTGATGGAAGTGGAGCTGTGGAGTGAAGATCCGGAGGCCTTTTGGTGATCGAAGTCAAACTAACTTTGAATACGGACCAAGTCATCCAAGATTATTTCTTGATAAGGAAGCTTCAAGAATGGTGAATAGCTCCTCGCAAGGATCAAGAGGATGAATCACTCTTCCAAAGGATCAAGGGATGGACGAAGCTTTGATCAAAGCTAAGTATTTTCCAGTTTTTGCTTGGCCTTAATGCTTGATTTATCTTGTTTTCATTATTCTACACTTAATCATAGATGCACATTGAAATAGCCAAGATTTCAATTGATTAAGTCTAGATTAGAATAATGAATTAATCCATTTCTTATTTCAAGCATTAGTTTGCATTAAGGAAAGACATGATTTCAAAAAGATCCTTGTGCATCAAAGAATGTATTTTGGTAGTTTAAATACATATTTCCTTTCCATTGAGTAAGTTTTCTATTGCACCTCAAGGGTATGTTTTTATATCATAGTGCATTAGGACAAAGGAAAGGATATACATGCATCAGGATTGCATGATATACATTCTTAGTACAAGAAAAAAATCGTGCATCAAGTTCATGCATGATTGTTGTATTAGTTTTTGGGCATGCAAAGAACATGCATGCATACGCATGTGAGCATATGCTTTTGCATGTGGATACATGCATTTGCATGATAGAATGGAATGCTGTTTGCAAGTAGATATGAGAATGTACTCTCTTAGTATTTAGCTTACTTTATAAAGCTCGCAGTTTGACCTTAGGGAAGACCAAGGACTAGTTAGTTGCAAAGACATACTAGTTCTAGTATTGCAACTCAAGTAATTAGTCGATTTCTTCCCAAGTCGATACTCTTCTATCAAAGACAAATACTTAATGACAATTAAGTATGATAGATGTCTTGCTAGGTATAAGTAAGCACTAAGAGAAAGTTAAGTAATAAATTTCCTTGATGACCAAGAAAATTTAATTACTTGCAAACTCTTTTGTGATGTATGATGACCCTAAGTCCTGGATGTACTTAGAAAGTCATGCGGATAAGCTTTACTTGATTAGTTACATACTTTATGTAACTTCTCAAGCATCCCAAGGTTGGATGAAAACGTCAACTATATTTCCAAGTTCCTTGAGTACTCTTCTACTTAGAAGATTTCGAAAGTTTAAAAAAAAGTTTCTTTGTGGTTTCAAGATTTGTATCTCATGATGAAACCTCAGTAAGTAACTTTTTGGAATTGAGATATGAAATAGTCAAGCCTTCTATTTCATGTGAGATCATTCTCCTACCATGTTTAAGATGAATTTAGTTTTGGGAAGGAAGATGTTCCAAGTAGAGGATCTTAAATGATTCATGAACTCTTCCCAAAAATACACATAAATTCATATTATATGATAGGTCCAAGGAATGATGCAGGCAAAACCTCTTTAGGATATAAATGTTTTGCCAAGATATAAAGGTACCAATCTTTTATAAATTTTCATTTGATTTCATCCTAAGGGGTGATGGAAATCAAAGGTTAAACCTCAACATCAATTGATCCTTGATATCAATAAAAGGATGTTAGGTTCTATAGTTGCATCTCTGGTAAATGATGCAACTAGCTAAGCAGTCTTTAAGAAATAATATAAGTTCCTAAAGACTTGAAGCAAGTGTGAACTTTTTATTTAGGAGTAGAAAGTTCCAAGAAATGGATCTTGAATCCATGAACTTCTCCTAAACAAGATTCAAAGTTGTGTTCACAGTAACATTACTATTGGATCAATCATCAATAGATGCTTGGACTTTAAACATAATTTTGATTGGTGAAATATGTTTAAAGAACTCTAGTAACATCTGAAGATTGACCAATAATAATGAGTTTTGTATCAAACTCAAGAATAGAAGTAGATATCACATAAATGAAAGTTCAACTTAAACTTTCATAGTGGCATGGGAAACCATCTCCAAAAGGTGATATTTTGTCTCTAGTTTGATACTCAAGAAATGAATACAATTGAATCAGTAAATTTTTTGGATATTATTTGAAAGAATTTCTTTCAAATGTTCTTTTAATATTGCAAAAGATTCCAAGATGAATCATTTGCTCAAGTTATTCCTTAGAAGGAATCTCAAGTCTTTGAAGAAATGGCATTTTTTCAAGTATTGAGAATGAAATTCTTCATACTCTTTAAACAATACGTAAGTAGTTCCCCGACATCCCAAACCACTAGAAGTGGTATTTCAAGTCCTATTTGTGATATAACCTAAAGGTATATCAAAGATTCTTAGCTTTGGAATCTGAGAGGCATAAGTGAATGCTTAGACTTGAGAAAGATCTCTAAAAATCCTGCAGGTAAGCAAAGAAGCTTAAAGATAGTTAAAGAGATCTTAAAGATAAAGACTATAAGTCTTTATTTTTATCGCAAGATCAACCAGACTTGATCAATCTTGGCCATGATTGTCCAAGAATGTGCGATTAGAACTACTCTGTAGATTGCCCAAGTATTGGCAGTAAAATTCCGTTAGGAATGATTCACTCAAGTTCCATTTATTGAATGGAAAAAATTGTGAAAAAAGTAAACTGTTCCAAGTTTGAACAGAGTGAAGTAATTCCAAGTATGTAGTCTGCAACCGTGAAGACGGTACTTAAGTCTGTGGAAGGTAAAACATAAGTGTTTGCCTATCCTTAAAGGGATTTTGGTACAAATCCAGAAAGCATGAGCGGATGCTTAGACTAAGGCAGTAGAGAGATTCCTGTAAAAAAGCCCCGGCCGGGATAGGTACCTAAAAACACCAGTATAGAAAGGAATCTAAAGACAAGAAGTCAAAAGCTCTTGTCGCTACAAAATTGGTCAAGGGTAAACCAATTGAACTTGAATTCGAGAAAATTCAAGAACTTGGAATTCTGATTGATATTCTGTCAAAGAGGTTTTCAAGTTTCCAAGGCAAAGCACATGATTCTGAGGTGATCATGCGAAGGAATCAAAACCTAGGAAAATCTAGTTAGAGGTAATGCCTGAAACTTCCAATTCTTGTAAAAGAATTGAAGAAATAAGGTACTCTATCAAGAGATGTTTAGACTTTAGGATAAGAATCACCCACACATTAATGTGAATATAAAATAGGGTGTTATGGGACACCAGATTTTATACTCAGATTGATGTAGGAAAGATGGAATGGGACATCGGACCGTGGGATGATGATTATCTTTTAGTCCTAGTTTGGATTTTGAAGTTAGGTTTCATCCTCAAGGGAATTAAGACTTCAAGGAAAAGTTTAATTCGTAAAGGATGAAAGTAGTATCTTACGATACTTCAAGGTAACTTCAAGATTAAGGAAACTGAAGATATGAAGTAAGTAACTTCCAAGATCTTCATAGAACACTTCAAGTTTAAGTGTTATTGATCAGAAATATTTGATAAATTTCTGAAAGAAGTTGGACTTTGATTTTGAGTTGATCTTTTCAACTAAAGATTTAATTGACTAAGTCAAGTATCAAGTTCCTAGTGTAACTTGATAAAATTCACTCTTTTAGACTCAAAGAAATGCACAAGAATTGCATTCACGGAGTCAAAAAGATTGAATGTGACCTGAACTTAGTCTCAAGTGAAGCATTATTTGAATACAAAACTCATCAGCATAACCTCAGTGGGTCGACACACTGATGTTGGTTACCACACTAGTATCTTGTGGTTGGATGATGTTTTTTATTTGCTTTGAATCTTTTTGAGAAGCTAGCTTATTTCTCTTAAAGATAAAATCAATGCTTCAATATCTTATTGAAATAGATCGTTGAGAAGTTAAAGTCCTGAGTCAGCTAGACTTTGACTCATAGCAAGTTTACGTATGTTCAAAGTTTGAATTGGTTGTACAAAGTCTTAGTTATTTCTTTTTTGCTTTCCAAATCTTTTGGAATTGGCTCAGACATGGTATCTGATTCCTTTTGCAAAAGACCAGGGTTAGCCGGTTAGAATAAAATAACTAACTTGAACATCCTAGATAGATGTTATGTACAAGAACCTTTTCAATCTTCAAAAAATGATAAGTCTAAGTGGACTTATTCATTTGAGTTTGCTTCAAGTTATAGCATAAATAATTTCCTAGAGTCCAGTATACTCTAGAATAAAGAAGTTAGGAATTGCTCATTAGATTGACAATTCCCAAGAACTTTTAGTTAAAAGTCTTTGAGAAAAGTGTCCTAAGTTGGACAATTTTCATTTTGAATTTGAATTGGTGAAGTTAGTATGGTAGATTCCACCGGAATGGTAAACTTTCTCCTACAGTTTACATAGGATTTTTTCAACTCATTGGGACAGAGTAGTCCTCTAGTCGGGTAAAAAATCAAGTAACTGTTGGATCAAAGTAAACCATTGAATAAGCATCTAAAGTTAGATGTATGGGACAATCACACTTCAAGTTCTCCAAAACAAATTCAAGTGAATCAAGAATTCTCAAAGTCTTGCGAGGGATAAGAATCCCACCTTCATTACTAAGCCCATGCACCAGTTATGCCTAGAAATGGACTAGTAAATTGAATCCACCTAGTTCACATGTTTGTGCCTAGATCGCACATCGAGAAACTGTGAATTAGCCAAGGATATGTGTTTAAATCCACCTTTATTATTCATTCACTATTTTGTACTTTGACTAGTTTATCAAAGTGCAAAGCGAGATAGTGTTTAGAAACATTTGGGCAAGGATGCCACCACAGAGATGAGACATGTTCTTCCAGTTCTAGAACATGACCATGTTCTTCCAGTTTTAGAACATGAGGCTCGGGGGTTGCCTACAGTATGTATATAGCTCTATTTTCGAGGACGAAAATCTTTTCCAAGGGGGGAAGAATGTAATAAAGTAAGTCTATGATCCAAGGGTCTGGCCGGTTCAGACAGATCTGAAATCGGACACCGTTTGGTCATCCGTGTGTATGACCAAAGATCTCGAGTTTAGACTTACTAGGAGGTCTTGTGCTCTTGTGAACAAGTGAACCACTTAGCTTAGTGGTTAAGTCTCAAGGATGTGAAGGACGAGGTCTTGGGTTCAATCCCCATGAGGTACATGGGAAGAGTATTTTGCCCAAAGAGCTCTAGAACCTTCTAGAAGCATCCACTGGACACTTGGCGCACATGTAGTTACATGGCTGACACTTGGATGATTAGCATCCACCTGCCCAAGAAGGCAGTCCCCTGGAGAGAGCTATATATAGAGGCATTTGGTTGGGAGGAGAGTCATCTCTCAAGCTCGTGGTGGTCGTAATTCTTAGATTGTTGCAAAGATATGGAATGAAATCACAAAATCTAAGTTCAAATATAAGTCCCATAGTCTCATTAAAATCCTGAATAGTTCAGAGGGGGAGGCAACAAGAAACCTTCTAAATTATCTAAAATGGAAATCATTGTGGTCAATATAGTAGTGGATAATGCAATGTGGAACTAGTGTGATGAATACTATGGAGAATCAAGGGAGGAGTATAAATCCATATGTGATTGTGGCTAAATAAAATTCTCATAGGCCAAAAAAGCTAGAAACAAAATACAATAGTACCAAGGGGCAATGTAATAGACTTGATGTCCTCACCTAGGAAGTCTTCTAAAAAATGTCTAAAGAGTCTAAAATCCATAGGTGAATTGGTTGGACACTAACCTCATGAGGCAGAGGTTGTGTGTTCAATCGTTGCAAGCCACTGGACATGCTTGGGCTAGTGTGGCCCATCCATTCACATAATGACTTTGGGTTGTTGAAACTAAATGCCTTTGAATAGCCTTTTTTTTTGTAATGTTTCGACGATCTAACCTTACTTTATGAAATACCAAGGTCTCATGGATACTATGCTCCTCACTTGTATTGTTGTTTTTCAATACATTCAAACCCCTCAAAATTCAAAATTCAGGAGAATTTCCTCTTAAAAAACAAATGCCCGAAGAAGTCGTGAAACAAAGAAGAAACAATTTTATACAGAATTTCCTTTGAAAAAAAATGCCTGAAGAAATCATGAAACAAAAAAAAAGAAACAATTTTATAATTGTTCAACGTCCATACTTTACGAGTTTATTTGCTTAATCTTGATGCTTTAAAATAAATAAATAAATAAATAAAAAAGATATGACCGTTTGGGAAGGTGATCCTTTAAAGTGCTGAAGCCATGCAAATCAGGCGTGAAGTCGAGTCTGGTTGGGTGTAGAAGAACAATGGCTTGCGCTAGGGCTGCGTCGTTTGCATACGGGTCCCTGCAGCTTGACTGTCCGCCTGAGCGCAAAATTGGACATTATTCGAGCTCACAGAGCATCCTTCTTGTTGGGGAAGGCGATTTCTCCTTCTCGAACTGTCTCGCCAATGCCTTTGGCAACGGTCGCAACATTACTGCCACCTCTTTCGACACTCAGGGTCAGCACTTTTGTTGTCGTTTTATTCATCCCTTCGTGTTTGTCCATCTATTTACGCTAGCGGGTTTGTATGTCGGATATTATCAGTGTCTACTATAGCGAGCAACAGATTTTGATCAACAGCTTTTGCTTTATGAATCAACAGATGAAGTTGTAAAGAAGTATGCGCACGCTGCTGCGTCTAACTTGTTTAACCTCGACAATCTCGGAGCTTTACTGATCCACAAGGTGGATGCAACGTGTATGGCTGCACAAGCTATAATAAGAAGTATGGTTTTCGATCGCATCGTATACAATTTTCCTCACGCAGGGTTTCATGGACGGGAGGATGACAAGCACATGATCAAGTACGTGTATGGAGCTCATTTCTTGGATTGTCTATCCGATTCTGTGAGGAGCATATTTTCATTCAGGTCAAATGGTTCCTGGTTTTTATGAACAGAATGCACAAAAGACTTGTTCGTCTGTTTTTTGAAAACTCTGTGAAACTTCTTCAGCATGATGGAGAAGTCCATGTATCCCATAAGGCCACTGCTCCATACACGAAATGGAAGTTGGAGAAGCAGGCCGCAAAAGGAGGCCTCACGGTGAAAGTAATATGCGATTTTCAGCAAGGAGAGTACCCTGGCTACATCAACAGACGAGGCGATGGCAATGATAGCGCAAGTTCATTTCATCTTGGTCCGTGTAAGACCTTCATATTCAAGAAACAGTAAGTACGATTATGATTGTCTGTGGCTTCATCATCGACTGTCTCCTTTTTATGTGGTGCGTGATATTGCTTCTTCGTTTCAGCCCCGGCATTTTCAGTCCCTGGAACCAGCTTTCCAATATGCTGTCTGCACCGCTCAGCATCTTGGGATTGAAACACCGAGCATTTTCTATGCCAGTGCAAGAACGTTTTGCGTCTTGCATAAATGGCGTCCAGAGAATATGCCACAAACGTAGGCGAGACGATGAAAACGATTGTATATCGGCTCTCTGCCAGGCAACAGATGGAGTCCATGCGTTAAAGAGGAGAAGTCTTGGAGTATTGCATACAATGAACCGTACCGCGCTTCCTCCTACCACCTCCATGGTTCTTAATATTCCACCTCGTGGACGAAACAAGATGAGCTTTACATCTGGCTCGTTTAGTCCTTTGGTTGATCCTCGTCGCGCAGTCATGTCATTGAGGAACTCTCTGCTACCAGGCATGTCTATGGTTAGGCAGCGTCATCCCCTCCCGTTTTTGCTGTAGCTCATCCCTAGAACCCAAGAAGTACCACAGATAAATCGAGCATACGGGCATTGTTAAGCAATCTGCACAAACATCTTCTCAACATTCTCAACAAATGGGTCGGGCACATCTTCTCAACATTCTTGCCATTTCCATTTTGTTCTGGACCCATTTCGACAACCTCCGTTTAGAGCTTGCCAGGTTGGTAGACAATACTCTTGTCTACACTCCACTCCAGAGGCAAATAATATGTACTTCTGGCTAAGTTGCTGACATGAAAATATGTCATTCAAATCGAGTATGTGGTGTTAGCTCTTGATTCGTTTTCTATTCTTAGCTCTTGATTCAAATCGAGTATGTGGTGTTAGCTCTTGATTCAAATCTTGGCTGTTGAATTCTTTTGGCAACAGGATTTTGAATGTGATTTGATCGTTCTACTGCGAATGGCCAGAAAATGGTGATATAATAGAGGCTTTGAATTGCGTTCTCACCAAGGAAAAAAGTGCTTCACTTCCCTTCTTAAATAGATATTTTCCACAAAACCTCTGATATCTAAGAGGCGTATTGTAGAGTGCTCATGTTGATATTATGAAGGCGGCATTTCTTCCTGCTGTTTTACGTGACTACAGCGTATTTTAACATTGGTTGTTGCTTCTTTTGGCAACAGGATTTTGAATGTAATTTGATTGTTCTACTGAGAATGGCCAGAAAATTTTGATTGTTGCTTCATTTCCCTTCTTAAACCTCTGATATCTAAGATCCGTACTGTAGAGTGCTCCTGTTGGTATCATGAAGGGAGTTTTCTTCCTGCTGTATGATCTTCTTCTTCCATTCATTAGCTGTTGCTCAGTAAGCAAGAAAGTGCTTCACAACCTCTGATATCTAAGATCCGTACTATAGAGTGCTCCTGTTGGTATCATGAAGGGAGTTTTCTTCCTGCTGTATGATCTTCTTCTTCCATTCATTGGCTGTTGCTCAGTAAGCAAGAAAGTGCTTCACTTACCTTCGTAAACCTCTGATATTTAAGATCCGTACTATAGAGTGCTCCTGTTGGTATCATGAAGGGAGTTGTCTTCCTGCTGTATGGTCTTCTTCTTCCATTCATTGGCTGTTGCTCAGTAAGCAAGAAAGTGCTTCACTTTCCTTCTTAAACCTCTGATATCTAAGATCCGTACTGTAGAGTGCTCCTGTTGGTTGTGAAGGGAGTTTTTCGTCCTGCTGTACGATCTTCTTCTTCCATTCATTGGCTGTTGCTCAGTGAGCAAGAAAATGCTTCACTTACCTTCCTAAACCTCTGATATCTAAGATCCGTACTGTAGAGTATCATGAATGTAGTTTTCTTCCTCCATTCATTGGCTGTTGCTTCTTTTGGCAACAAGATTTGAATGCGAATGGCAAGGAATTGCGAATGGCAAGACTTTGAAATGCGTAGTCACTGACTAAGGAAGAAAGTGCTTCACTTCCCTTGAATATCTGATATCTAAGATCTGTATTGTAGAGTGCTCAGAGCTTTCTTCCTGCTGTTTAACGTGACTACAGCTTAACATTCCATTGGTTGTTGCTTCTTTTGGCTACAGGATTTAATTGTTCTACTGCAATAGCCAGAAAATTGCGATATAATGAAATTTTATCATACAAGGATCTAATTGTTCTACTTGCATACTCACGAAGGAAGAAAGTGCTTCCTTTCCGTTCTTAAATGGATATTTTCCATTAAACCTCTGAAATCTAAGAGTGTAGAGTGCTCCTTTTGGTTTATTTGTCTGGGCTTTTGTTGGTTCGTGAATGCTTTTGTAGGTGTACGTGGGAATGGTGTACGTGGAAGGATAGTATGAGAAGGTGATAAATATCCTTTGTAAGACTTTGAATTGAGTACTCACTAAGGAAGACAGTGCTTCACTTCCCTTCTTAAATAGACATTTTCCATTGAAACTCTGATATTATAGAGTGCTCAGAGCTTTCTTCCTGCTGTTTTACTTGACTTACACCACCTTAATTTTCTTCTTCCATTGGTTGTTGTTTCCTTTATTTTTAATAAAGGAAGTTCGGCCTTAGCCTACTCTCTCGGACTTGAATTAATTAAAAGAAAGGTACAAGAGAAAGGGGGCTAGTGCCCATGGGATCCCCCGAATCCCACAGAGCGGGGGTAGCTTTTAGCGAGTTTTGATGGCATTACAAAGACGGTTAGTCACCCTCTCATCAACCTCATGTGGGGCCCACATGAGTTTAAGCTTGCTGAAGTGAGCATTCGATGATGCCTTTCTTGCCCGATCTTCCATAGGGCCTCCCCTTTGATGGCATTCCAGAGAGGCGGAGCAACTGAACTCTTCTCCCAAAGAGCATGCATCCAATTGATATGTTTCTGAAGTCTGATTTTCTTTTCGACAATCCGCCAAAGCCTTCGTGGTGGACCTTACAAAGCTTACATGAAGTTATAAAGGAGGTTGATAAACCTCACATCCCCATCATGCGGAGCCCACTTGGTTTTAAGTTTATTGTTGACATACTGAAGCTCTTTGTGATGTCTGAAGGGGGGGTTTTCTTGCAGTTGGCAATTCTTTTGCCGAGAAGGAATAGAGACTTCTCGATCGACCACTCTTAGTTAGGGGTATTGCCAAAGTTGTGAGCGCATCTTTCCCGCCAAATCCTCCAGACGATCTCTCCCCTTATCACATTCCACAACATTGCAAAGCAACCGATCGTTTCACCAATGAGGGCTTGCTTCCAATTGATTTGTTCTTGGAGTCCGAGAGAATGACCCACGATCCTCCATAACCGAAGGGATTCAGGGGGGGGGTTTCTTGCAGTTAGCAATTCTTTTGCCGAGAAGGAATAGAGACTTCTTGATCGACCACTCCTTAGGGGTATTGCCAAAGTTGTGAGCCCATCTTTTCCGCCAAATCTTCCAAAGGATCTCTCCCCTTATCGCATTCCACAACGCTGCAAAGCAACCGATCGCTTCACCAATGAGGGCTTGCTTCCAAATTGATTTGTTCTTGGAGTCCTAGAGAATGACCCGGATCCATAACAGAAGGGATTTAGGGCAAGCAAAGAGCTGGAGTCCTAGAGAATGACCCAGGATCCATAACCGAAGGGATTTAGGGCAAGCAAAGAACAGGTGACCAATATCCTCTTTGCTATGGCAAAATCGCTTGCACTAAGACGGGACACCACAGATCTTATTAGCTTTTGCAACAGGATTTTGAATGTAATTTAATTGTTCTACTGCGAATAATCAGGAATTGTGATATAATGAAATTTTATCATACAAAAGGACTTTGAATTGCATACTCACTAAGGAAGAAAGTGCTTCCCTTCCCTTCTTAAAATAGACATTTCACATTAAACCTCTCGCATCTAAGATCCGTAGCGTAGAGAGCTCCTTTTGTTTTATTTGACTGTTGGACCCTCCTTTTTCTGAGGGATGTTTTGAAAAACAGAATGGGGTGTACGTGGAAGGATAGTAAGAGAAGGTGATAAATGTCATATGTAAAACAAACAAAATCTTAGAAGGTACCATATGAAGCTCCCATTATGATCATGTTTTTCTTGGCTTGTGAGTACTCTTAGCCAATCAGAGAAATATGGGATCTCCTATGTTTCCTTTATTTGAGGGAGAGACATTGCAAAACATGATGGTGTACATGCCTAGAAGGACAGATGGTCTCCCAGCAACAAAAATTTAATTTACGTTCTCTATAATAGGACTTAAAAGTATAAAACTGTGATACATATCCTTTGGTAAAACAAACATAATCTTAAAATGCCAATCAGAGAAGTATAGGACCTCCTATATTTCCTTATGGGACACATTGCCAAACATGATGGTGTGCTTGTAAGGAAAGAATTCTTGACGGTTCAACAAGAAAAGGGTTCCTCCACTTTATCTGAATTTAGAACGTATGAATATATTAGGCCTTTGTTGGGTTGTGAAAGAACATGGTGTGGTCTCCTAGTAATAAAATAAATTTCGCATATACTAACCCAATAATTATCATGACAAGAAGATCATTTTACCCCTTTCTATTTCAGTTTACAACGCATGATTATATTAGGCTTTTGTTGGGTTGTGAATGCTCTTTGCCAATCAGAGTAGTGTGGGACTTTCTACCATCTTTCCTTTTTATGAGGGAGATATTGCAAAATAGAATGGTGTGCTTGGGAGGAAAGATTTGTCGACACTCAAACAAAAATATAGAGTTTTTCTCCACTTTGTTGGAATTCACATACATTAAGAAAGCAATTTTCATGACAAGCATATCAATTTACCCCTTTCTATTTGAGTCCACAACGTATGATTATACTAAGCTTTTGTTGGTTCTTCAATGCTCTTCACCAATCATAGAAGTATGGGACTTCCTACTATATTTCCTTTTTCTGAGGGAGAGATTGTAGAATAAAATGGTGTGCCTAGAAGGAAAGATTTGTTGACAGTCTAACAAAAATAAAGAGTTTCCTCCACTCTATCTGAACCCGCATATACTAATAATAATAAAGCAAATTTCATGACGAGCAGATAATTTTACCCCTTTCTATTTCAGTCTTCAATTTATGATGATTATAGGGTTTTGTTGGTTTGTGAATGCTCTTCGCCAATCACAGAAGTATGGGACTTCTTAGTATATTTCCTGAGATATTGCAGAACAGAAGGCTGTGCCTGGAAGGAAAGATATAACAGTCCTTTTCATGACGAGGAGATCATTTTACACCTTTCTATTCCATTCTATGGTGATGTAGTTTTCTGGTAGTCTTCCAATGATAGAATTTCGATTTACATTCTGTATTATAGAACTCCAAGTATAAGAAGGTAATACATATCCTTTCTATAATAAGCATAATCTTAAAAGGCATGATATGGAGGGAAAGATTTGTTGATAGTCCAGCAAAAGTAAAGAGTTCCTCCTCTCTCCTCTTAATGAAGATTGATGCGTTAGTATATATACAGATCAAACTAGTTGTCTGGTAGTCTTCCAATGATAGAATTTTAATTTACATCCTGTGTATATAAGCATAATCTTAAAAGGCATGATATGGAGGGAAAGATTTGTTGATAGTCCAGCAAAAGTAAGGAGTTCCTCCTCTCTGTCTGATTTATATATACTAACACATCAATCTTCATTAAGAGGAGATCATTTTACTCCTTTTTATTTCAGCCTATGGTGATGTAGTTGTTTAGTAGTCTCCCAATGATGAAATTTCAATTTTCATTCTGTATTATAGAACTCCAAGTATAAGAAGGTAATACATATCCTTTGTATAATAAGCATAATCTTAAGATTCATGATATGGAAGGAAAGAGTTCCTCTCTGTCTGATCTATATATACTAACACATCAATCTTCATTAAGAGGAGATTATAATAAGCACAATCTTAAAAGGCATGATATGGATGGAAAGATTTGTTGATAGTCCAGCAAAAGTAAAGACTTCCTCCTCTCTCCTCTTATGTAGTTGTTTGGTAGTCTCAAAATGATAAAATTTCAGTTCATGTTCTGCATTATAAAACTTCAAGTATAAGAAGGTAATACATATCCTTTGTATAGCAAACACAATCTTAAAAGGTGCAATATGAGGCTCCCATTATGATTATACTAGGCTTGTGTTGGTTCGTGAATGCTCTTAGGCAATTACAAAGTTATGGGACCTCCTATATTTCCTTTTTTTGAGGCAGACATCATAACAGAATGGTGTGCCTAGAAGGAAAGATCTATTGATTGTCTAGCAAAAAATAAAGAGCTCCTCCACTCTATCTGAAGTCATATATACTAACACAACAATTCTCATGACGAACAGATCATTTTAGCCCTTTCTATTTCAGTCTACAATGTATAATTGTACTAGGCTTTCGTTTGTTTCTAAATGCTCTTAGCGAATCGCAAGAGTATGGGGCCTCCTTTATTTCCTTTTTCTAAGGCAGATATTGCATGACAGAATGGTGTGCCTGGAAGTAAAGATCTATTGATGGTCCAACAAAAGTAAAGAGTTCCTCCACTATGTCTGAACTCGTATGTACTAACAACAATTTTCATGACAAGCAGATCATTTTTACCCCTTTCTATTTCAGTCTATGGTGATTTATGTAGTTGTTTGGCAATCTCCTAGTGATAAAATTTCAATTCATGTTCTATATTATAGAACCTCAAGTATAAGAAGGTAATACATATCCTTTGTTTTTGTTGGTTCGTGAATGCTCTTAACCAATCACAGGAGCATGGGATCTCCTATATTTGGTTTTTCTGAGGGAGATATTGCAGGAGAGAATGGTGTGTCTGGAAGTAAAGATCTTTTTCCACTCTGTCTGAACTTGTATGTATTAACACAACATTTTACCCCTTTCTATTTCAGTCTATGGTGATGTATGCAGTTGTTTCGTAGTCTCCCAGTGATAAAATTTCAATTTATGTTCTATACCATAGAACCTCAAGTATAAGAAGGTAATACATATACAACTCTTGATAGGGATCGGCAGGATGCTTTAAAAGTTGAGGCCAATGATGTCTTTTTATTGTTGAGATTTTGTAAATTCTGTTAATAAAATTTTTGCCTCTTCCTATTCTTGGGTTCTTACAGCCAGACAAAGCCATTTTGATTTTACAGCTCTTGATAGGGATGGCTAGGGTGCTTCACAAAGATATCTTTTCAATGTGTTGTCTTTGTTTTCACTTTCTTGGCTTCACTTGTTGCGCATGGAAAAAGTGATCCTCTATGTGCAGAGGTCGAATGCAGCAGGTTTAGGTCCCTCAAGGCCTCCCACTCCCACTCCTCTATGTGCTTCCATAATGCCTCTAAGGTAGATCCACATGGGTATATATTCCATTTAAAACTAGACTAATTTGATGGAAGTAGATATTATTTATTATGTGCATTGGCTGGATTAGCTAGACATTACGATTATTTTCCTTGAACCTTTCTTGCAAAGAGGATTACATAATAACTATTTAATATTGGGAGTGCCCTGAGGACAACCCTTGACATCACTTTTTCTCCCTATTTTGAAAACTTTCGGGTCTGTTTGGCACACTAGTGTTTCCATTAACTTTTACTGTGGGGTTGATTATGAAAAGTTTAGGGTCTGTTGGTCAAAGTGATTTTATACAACTTCTTTCTTGAATTTGGGTCACCCACCAAAGAACAACACATGCATGCTCTTCAGTTGAGGGAGTATATATGACTTAAAATAGAACAACACATGCATGCTCTTCAGTTGAGGGAGAATATATTACTTAAAATAAATGAGGAGAAATTGACTTGTTAAAATGCCCACAAGATGCTACGTAGGCCGTCAGATGTGTAACCACAACAATTTGATGGCAAGGGTCAATACAAATCCATCGGATAGAATGAACGCAAGGGCTTGGACTAGAATGCAATGGAAGCAAGGGATTGTTTTCATTGGTGTTGGATCGAACACTCCAACTCTTGGATCACAAGCTTGAACCAAAGGTTTTTTTTTTTTTAATATAAAGGAAGTTCGGCATTAGCCTACTCTCCCGGACTTGAATTAAATAAAGAAAAGTACAAGAGAAGGGGACTAGTGCCCACGGGACCCCCCAAATCTCACAAAGCAGGGGAAGCTTTTACAGAGCTTAGATGGCATTACAAAGAAGGTTAATCACCCTCTCATCACCCTCATGTGGGGCCCACTTGAGTTTAAGCTTGTTATTGATCAAAAGGAGTACACAGTTAACAATCCTTTTGCCAAGGAGGAACAACGATTTCTCAATTGACTACTCTTTGGGGGAGTCACCGAAGTTGAAAGCACATCTTTCCCACCAGATTTTCCATAGGACCTCCCCTCTTATGGCGTTCCAGAGAGTCGCGGAGCAGCCAATCGCTTCTCCTAGCAATGCTTGTTGCCAACTGAGATGTTTCTGAAGTCTAATTTTCTTTCCAACCATCTGCCAGATTCTGTTGGAGTTGGGGAAGGTAAAGAAGATGTGTGAAACATCTTCGATAGACTGGTAGCAGCGTTTGCACAAGGGAGGAATCCCACAAAATTTGCTAGCCTTAAGGTTGGTCCAGATTCCATGATGAAGAATTTGCCATAAGAGGACAAACTTTTTGATTTCTATAAGGGGGTGCCAGATAGCCATGAACTTCATGTCCCATCGAAGCCGCGTCCATGACAGGCACCACTTCTTGTTGAGGTTAACCTGATAGTCAATTGTTTCTTTGATGTTCAGGATTTTTGATAGGCTATTCCCATTGTGCCATTTGAGACCAAGCGAGCTCAACGTGTCATGTCCCATGAGAAGGCGAACTTTGTGTCGGTCCCAGGCAAGATATCTGCTTTGCAAAGTGTTCCATTCTTCGTATGAAATGTTGACGCAAGGGTCAATATCCTCGAAGTTGATCCAGCGGTTGGTGTCTTGTTTCCAGAGATGTTTCCATTTTTTGAAGCCTTTGTTCCATAACTTCTTGGCAATTTGAATGTTCCAAGATTCCACACTCCGGATGCCATGGATCGGGAGGTAAAGGGGGTAACTCATTAAAGGAGTAGATCATGTCCATTGGATTAGAATGAAAGCAAAGGACTTGGATGCATTACTAGGAGACGAAAGGGTTATCAACCTTCTTTGTAATATCTTCTAGCAAGCCTTAAGCAACCCATGCTTTGTGGGATTTGGGGGGTCCCATGGCTACTAGCCCGTCACTTGTACATTTATTCTCTCTATTAATTAAATTTTGAGAGAGTAGGCTATTGCCGAACTTCCTATTATAAAAATAAAAAAATTAAAAACAATCATTTAGCACCCTTGATCTAGATGTGGATACCAAGTTAGATCATATGTTGGCGGTTAGAGGAGTATGTTAGTGCATATGACCTTATCCATTAGAATCGCTTTTATGGATGGCCAATAATCAAAGGTTATATCCAAGGGCCAATAATATCCACATATGGTTTCTTATTTCAAATGTGGTTTCTCAATCCATTGATGTGAACCTCTCTTGCTACCATAAACACTTGTGGGAGTTTACAAGTCCAATCTAATGAACCCACAATCAGATTCATCCGAGATGTTGAAGCGTTATTGATTTCTTGAAGAATAACATAGTAGCCACATCATAAAGCATCTTATGAAGATAAAAATAATGTGACAAATAATTTTCTTCCTCTTTATTTAAGACAATCATTTTCAAAAAAGAAAACTGTGATGGTTAGTTTCTTATATGGTTGTTAACGATTTTCATGGACATGGGTTTGGTTGAATTAGCTACATGTGTTAGATTTTTACCCTTTACAATATTCTCATTGATCCTCTCTTGCCAAGAGGAGTGCCTACTGAGGACATCTAACACATTAATTAACATTACGTTATACAATACTTCTCTTCAACCCTCTCTTACTAGCGTAATAACCCATAATTGTTGATTTCTCATAAGCAAGATGAACAACATATAAGTGACATTGAGTCTTGTACTAAGAACATCAACTCTTATTATGAGGAATTACATAAAATCTCCAATTTTTTATTTATTGGTGAGGCCTCATGAGGAAAAGTACCATTTGTTGTGAAACATGGTCCAAGTCAACATGAAAGAGAAAATAAGCTATGGTGGATCAAAATGAACTAGAAAGTCCATAATGAGGAAATGAAATAGAAATGAACTTGACTAGAAATGAGAACTTACATGAGATGGTCTATGAGCATGAAGACTCCATGAGAAGAGTGGGGACCCTTGCCAATAGCTTGACTGAGTGTCTATGAGGAGTGAAGGAGGCCTTGCTTATATGGATTCTACAAGAATTCCCTTGTATCTGGGATAAACGGACTTGCATGAGAATGAATGTAGATTTAGACAAAAGGGTGGAACATGGAACCCTCAACAGCCCCCCCTCCCTCCATGTGATGAGCCTTTTGTTTTTAATGTGGGGGACTAGTGACATATGGTATCACTGAGTCCATTGGAGTTTTAGATATAAGGAAATATGGGACCCTTAGACATA
The DNA here is from genome assembly GCA_020310875.1 of Ceratopteris richardii. Classification (NCBI taxonomy): domain Eukaryota; kingdom Viridiplantae; phylum Streptophyta; class Polypodiopsida; order Polypodiales; family Pteridaceae; genus Ceratopteris; species Ceratopteris richardii. The sequence goes on along the minus strand of CM035413.1, from coordinate 99,225,520 downwards.
TCATGGACTTGTTGCTACCTCTTTTTACAAGTGGAAAGTCAAGTGCTCATTCTAATGAGGTAATTTCTCAACCTTTATGGGTTTCAAATGATGATGCAAATCATTCCATTTCTGATGCACATTTACATGATGTACTTACTGATGAGAGAGCAGACATAGAAGAGGAAAATATCATGCCTCAATGGCTGGTGTGGCCTTTGGGAGATAGCAAGTTAGATTCATCTTTGTCATATTGTACTTGTTTAGGCTCTCATAATGCTTCTTTTGCATCAGATTTCTATGCAATGGCTGTCTCTAGCCTTTGTGATGAGAATGAGCCCATGGTTTTAGATGAAGCATAGAATTCAAAAAATCAAATGGCTGATGTGCAATTAGAATATCATGTTATTGTGAAGAATGGTACATGCTCTTTATGTGATTTTCCTCCCAAGAAAAAGGCATTAGCACTAAATGGGTATACAAGCTAAACTTAAGCCTAATGGAATAGTTAATAGGTAAAATTCTAGGATTTTTGCCAAAGGTTATGCTCAAGCGAATGGTATTGACTTTGATGAGACCTTTGCTCCCATGAGCTCGAATGCCAATGTTCATAGCATTTGAGCACTTCTAGATCATCATGGTTGGAATGTATATAAGTTGGACATTAAAACTACATTTGTCAATGGTGATTTACATGCAAAAGTGTATGTATTTCATCCCCATGGTTTCATGTAGAAAGGGCATGAAAAAAGGTGTGTAAGTTGTGAAAGGCATTGTATAGCTTGAAGCAAGCACCAAGTGCTTGGTACAAAAATATACATGCCTACTTGTTAGCACACATATTTGATAATAGTCCAACTCAGAGCACCTTATATGTCTAGCAAGCAAATGATGTACTTTTGATCATTTTTATATAGGTTGATGATGTGCTACTCATTGTTCTAATGAGCATCATATTGCTAAATTTAAGGTTGATTTACATGTTCGAGTTCGAGATCTGCAGAAGCACATGAACAACACAAGGAAGATGAAGAAGCTTGAAGCACAACACATGATACAAAATGTATTACCACTAGAATGTACAAAGATAAGTGTCTCGTTAGGGCTATAGGCATATATACAAATCGGGGGAAAAAAGTGCTCCAGTGGTCCTAGTTCATTCACACATGTCATGTTGGAATTTGGGGCCCCAGGATCGTTCCAATACTAAAACCTTTTGAGCATACACAACTTAATTGACAAGATGATAAGTGAGATAGAGAAAGAAAGAGATCTTGAGACAAGGATAGGGAACGTAAGCTGGATGCTTACTTCAGTAAAAATAATAGATGTCCAAATTACAACATGGGAGTACTACTCAACCATATAAAGTGGTGCACTCACTAATGGAAGAATAAGAAGATGATGATACAAAATTTAGATTATGTCAAAATAATCTAAGTGTGTGTGAAGAGAATGAAGCAACGAAGCTAACAAAATAGTGTAACGAAATTGTAAATCAACCACAAGGTTAACTCACAAAAGATAGTTACAACCACCTCGTAGAAGACTTCCTGCTGCAATGAGAGTAGCCTCTCCTTCACCACAACTTCACCTCCTTCAAGAGTGTGAGAACACTCTGTCTTCAAGAAGATCTCCAAGCTCTAGATCTTTGAATGAGTGAGTATACAAGGAGCCAAGGCCTTGTTTATATAGTTTGTGAGTATCCTCCAAAAGCACAATCTAAAAGCTTAAAGCTACGATCGTAGAACGATAACAAAAAAAAACACCTCTATCGCGAATGGTTTTTTTTTCGTGAAGAGTTAGTTTGAATTGCTTTATTAAAAAGCACGAATTTGCTGCCGCAGCGCGTGGGGATTGAACCCTGGTCAATGAGGATGCTTTTATAAACATTGGCTAGACCACATGAGCGCCCGCTGTGACTTGTTGAGGGAATATAGAATAAACTGTATATGTCGAAGCTTCGCCCGTCGACTGCTTGAAGTAGTCTCTAAGAGTAAAACTTTTTTATAGTCTATTGTTGAACTAAGACTTGAAGTTGATGCTTCTCAGTGAAGCTAATTGTTAAGCCAATATAAACATTGACTTCCAACCATCCCTCCTTCAATGTTATATTGGTACAAGCTTCAGTAACCTGCAAATCTTCTCATGACTATCTCTAGTCAATGCTTTGGTAAAAATATCTGCAACATTCTCACTAGTAGGAACATAAATCAGCTCAATGTGCTTCTTAGCTATCTGCTCTCGAATATAGTGGTAGTGTACCTCTATATGCTTTGTCCTTGCATGATGCACTGGATTCTTAGCTACTGCTATAGCACTCTGGCTATCTGAAAATATCTGAATGGGTTGATGTACTCTTACATCAAGATAACTGAAAATCTTCTGCAACCATACTGACTCTAGAGTAGCTGTAAATGCTGCACAATATTCAGCTTCACACGATGAAGTGGCAATAGTGGGTTGTCTTTTTGAAAACCATGAGATAAGACAATCTCCAAGATAAAAACAAAATCCACTAGTACTTCTTCTTGTGTCTCTATCACCTGCCCAATCAGAATCTGAAAATCCTTTTAGTAACAAATGTGTAGATTTCGAAAATACCATAGCATAATTTGAAGTTCCCTTCAAATAACGAAAGATCCGCTTTATTGCTTTCCAATGTAACACTGTCGGATTCTGCATGAACCTTGATACTTGAGAAACTGCAAACTGTATATCAGGACGTGTATTACAAAGATATATCAAACAACCAACTGCTTGACTATATAGAGTAGCATCAAATGGCTCTGCATCTGCTACCATTTGTAAAGACGTGTTCTGATCCATAGGTGTTTGCATAGGTTTAGAATCACCCATCTAAAACCTTTCCAAAATTTTCTCAATGTACTTCTGTTGTGTCATGTAGATACACTCATCTCGAAACAGAAACTGAATCCCAAGATAATAATGTAGAATGCCAAAATCATTCACATCAAATGTTTGCTTCAATTCTTCTTTGAACATCTGCAAATCTTCATCTCTGGGACCTGTGACTATAATATCATCCACATAAATGATTGCTATAATCATCATACCTGTTTCAGCTTTGACATAAAGAGTTGGAGCCGCATCTGAGTTATGGAAACCAATGGATAAAAGATATGTATGTATCTTTTCATACCATGCTCTAGGTGCCTGTTTTAAACCATACAAAGCTTTTATAAGCTTACACACTAAGTGTTCTTTACCTGTCTCTTCAAAACCTTCTGGCTGCTGAATATACACATCTTCGTGTAAATCACCATTTAGAAAAGCAGTCTTAATGTCAAGCTGATATATATGCCAATCAAAATGTGCTGCTAGAGCAAGTACTGACCTAATAATAGTCATCCTAGACGTAGGAGCAAATGTCTCATCATAATCAATACCTTTTTGTTGTGCATATCCTTTGACAACCAACCTGGCCTTGTATCTATCAATAGTACCATCTGCTTTCCTTTTGATTTTAAAGATCCATTTTACACCTATAGCCTTCTTTCCTTCTGGTAACTCACATAGCTGCCAAGTTTGATTCTTATGAATAGAATCAATCTCTTCTTGCATAGCTTTTCTCCAAATAGGAATTTTAAGTGCATCTTTAACACACGCAGGTTCATCTTCAACAGTCGTAAGTGCCAAAATATCATGAATCTCGAAGTCTTCAGCAAAACTTACATGATCTTTTTGATGTCTAGTTTGACTTCTTGTTCTTACATGATCTTGTTGTTGTTGTCTAGTCTGACTCCTTGTTTTTCCAGTAAAAGTCTTTATACCACTGTCTTTCCAAGTCTGATATAACCACGTAGGTGTATTCTTGAATAGTGGTGAAACTCTTTCTGAACTTTCAGCTTCCACAGGTTATGGAACTTGTCCTGTCGACGTAATAGGACTTTCTGGAACTTTAACTTCTTCCATTTCTGGAATCAAAGTCTCTTGTGGAACTGACTTTGTAGATGGTTGTGAAATTCCTCTTTCTTCAATTTTTTTTTGAATACTAGGAATTTGAGGTTTAACTCCCTCCTGATATGGCTGAACGTCTACATCCAGAATCTTTCTAAAAATTCCATAGTCATTTTCACTAATGAACTCCGGAATTTCTACTTCTTTATCATAAACCTTATCTTCAGCAATATAAGCATTACGTGAAAGAATAACTTCACCTGTCTCTGGAACATAAAACCTGTATCCTTTGCTTTCAACAGGATATCCAATAAAAATAGCTTTCTTTGCCTTTACATCTAATTTGCCTCGGTCCTTTTTCTCAACATGTACATATGAAAGTGATCCAAACACTTTGAAGTAACTCACATTAGGTTTTCTACCATAATAAACTTCATACGGTGTGATTACCTTTAAAGCTTTTGTAGATGACATGTTCAAAATGTGATTAGTTGTATGTACTGCATCAAACCAGAATTTTGGTGAAAGCTTCTTGGACGCCATCATGCTCCGCATCATTTCAAGAAGTACTCTATTCTTTCTTTCTGCAACACCATTTTGTTGAGGAGCATAAGCAATAGTAAGATGTCGAGTAATACCTTTCTCATCGAGAAATGTCTGAAACTCATTTGACAAGTATTCTCCACCTCTATCACTTCTGAGAATCTGGACAGTTTCCTGACTTTCATTTTCAACCATAGCTACAAACTTCTTGAACATAGGAAAGACTTCTGACTTCGACTTAAGACCATAGATCCATGAGTATCTTGTAAAATCATCCACAAATAGGACAAAATACCTGAAACCCTGAATAGAGTCTGCTCTCATAGGTCCATTCACATCTGAATGAATAATCTGCAATTTCCTGGTAGCTGTAATATGACCATGTTTCTTGAAAGGTAGTTTATGCATCTTACCTTCAAGACAACATGCCATAGCTTCATATCTTCCACCGGTGACAAAGATTTGACTGCATATGCTTGACTGATTTTTGATAAAACAAAGACCCCTCCTTTATGCTTACCTTGTAAAAAACACTTGTCTTCTTTATGTGATAAGATCTTACAAAGATCTTTCTCAAATACAACTTTAAAACCATCACTTAAAAATGTAGATATAGATAGCAGATTTATCTTCATTTCAGGTACATAAAGGACATCTGAAATTTGAAAATTACCACCTTCTCTTGACTTTAGGGTTACTGTACCTATTCCCACAACATCCAAATCATTGCCATCTGCAATAGTAACTCTTCTACCTGAAGAATAGGAGAGAGAAGAAAATACATCTCTACAACCTGTCATATGCTTTGTAGAACCTGAGTCGAATATCCAAGGACTTGCTGAAAGAACTTGTAAAGCTACTTGATCAAAAGCTACTTCCTCAATAGTGATACAGGCATAAGAATCACCTTGAGATTTCCCTTTTTTATCATCTTCTGCAACATTATCTGATGCCTTTTTCTTTTCTGCTGCAATCCTTTTATAACATTCTGACTGAATATGTCCACGTTTCTTGCAAAAAGAACATATTTTTACCTTCTTTTTAGAAGAATTCACTTTAGATGTCGTAGATACAGAATCTGAAGTAGAAGGTGAAAGGGACCTACTTTCCTTCTTGGATTGTTTTTCCTTCTTCTTATCCTTCTTCTTCTTACCCTTTGATGAAGATGAAAGTGCTTCTTCATTCTCTTCCATTCCCTTCAACTGATCTTCATCTTGAAGCAACAAGAACTCTAACTCTTCAAATGTAACCTCTCTATCTCTTGTGGTAAGGGTAAGAGTGGTTATGAAAGATCGATATGAAATAGGAAGTGAATTAATCAGCGTATTTACCATTTCTTCATCTGATATCTCAACTCCTACATTTAGAAGTTGATCTCTCAAGTCAACGAGTCTTGTAATGTGGGTTTGAATTGACTCACCAGCTTTCATCCTTGTATTTGCTAGTTGTCTCCTCAAGTGAGCTTTCCTAGCAGGATTTCTGCTCTGAAAAAGATTCTCGAGCTTTAACCAAGCTTGACTAGAACTTCTGCAAGATCTGATCTGTGGTAGAATATACTTTTTGACGCTTATTGCTATGAATGAAAGTGCTAAAGCATCTCTAGCATCCCATCTTGCCTAATCTTCAGTAGGAGGAACTCTAGGTAAAGACCTAGCAGTGACTTTGGATGTCGAAGTGGTTACCTCTTCTTCTATTGGTTCTGTAATAGTAATTCCAGTACCTGTTGAAGCTGCTGTAGACCCTCCTTCGCCTTCTCGTCTTGGTCTTGTTAAGGATCCATTGACGATACTCCATAAATCCTTTGTCACTAACAAGTTCATCATCATGAAACTCCACATGGGATAATTAGAAGATCCATCCAACTTGTCTTCAATCTCAATTCTAATCTCACTCATCTTATCTTAAGTGTGTATGTCAATTATGTAGCTCTGATACCAAGTGTTGGAATTTGGGGCCCCAGGATCGTTCCAATACTAAAACCTCTTGAGCATACACAACTTAATTGACAAGATGATAAGTGAGATAGAAAGAAAGAGATCTTGAGACAAAGATAGGGAACGTAAGCTGGATGCTTACTTCACTAAAAATAATAGATGTCCAAATTACAACATGGGAGTACTACTCAACCATATAAAGTGGTGCACTCACTAATGGAAGAATAAGAAGATGATGATACAAAATTTAGATTATGTCAAAATAATCTAAGTGTGTGTGAAGAGAATGAAGCAACGAAGCTAACAAAATAGTGTAACGAAATTGTAAATCAACCACAAGGTTAACTCACAAAAGATAGTTACAACCACCTCGTAGAAGACTTCCTGCTGCAATGAGAGTAGCCTCTCCTTCACCACAACTTCACCTCCTTCAAGAGTGTGAGAACACTCTGTCTTCAAGAAGATCTCCAAGCTCTAGATCTTTGAGTGAGTGAGTATACAAGGAGCCAAGGCCTTGTTTATATAGTTTGTGAGTATCCTCCAAAAGCACAATCTAAAAGCTTAAAGCTACGATCGTAGAACGATAACGAAAAAAAACACCTCTATCGCGAATGGTTTTTTTTTCGTGAAGAGTTAGTTTGAATTGCTTTATTAAAAAGCATGAATTTGCTGCCGCAGCGCTTGGGGATTGAACCTTGGTCAATGAGGATGCTTTTATAAGCGTTGGGCTAGACCACATGAGCGCCCGCTGTGACTTGATGAGGGAATATAGAATAAGCTTTATATGTCAAAGCTGTGCCCATCGACTGCTTTAAGTAGTCTCTAAGAGTAAAACTTTTTCATAGTCTATTGTTGAACTAAGACTTGAAGTTGATGCTTCTCAGTGAAGCTAATTGTTAAGCCAATATAAACATTGACTTCCAACATGTCACTACCTAAATATATCAACAAATCCCCCCTAGGAGTGATGTGGTGAGCAAGGGGCTGTTTTGATCTCCTAATCACCCTATCTATGCTCATCAATTTTCGTGCGATTCGTAGACTGTGACCAGAGGAGTGTCCTGATGCGCTAGATGAAGCAAAGACCTGCTCTACCAATTGTTGGAGTTCGAGGTCTACGGAAGGAAGATGAAGAAGCTCGGAACGCAACACACGATACAGAATGTATTACCACTAGAATGTACAAAGATAAGTGTCTCATTAGGGCTATAGGCGTATATACAAGCAAGGGGAAAAACCTCCTAAAGAGGGAAAAAAATGCCTCGGTGGTCCTAGTGTGTTCACACACATCACTACGTAAATATATCAACATCGCATGCCTCTTTTAAGATGTCAAATCTAGGGCACTTGCATCATTATTTGGGCATTTAGCTTATGCAAGTTGATGGGGGAATAGATTTGCATAAACACAAATATATTGACACATTAGTGTAGTTTTTTGTCCTTAAAGATTGCAAACCTATTACCATCCCATATAATTTTTTTTACAGTTGAGTCTTCATGATGTTGAAGATGCATTTGATGTTGTTGTCTATCAGCAGGCGGTTGGATGCTTGGTTTACTTATGCATAACTTGTCCTAATATTCAATTTACAATCTCTCATACAAGTAGGTTTATGAATTATGTACATGTCAAGCACTGGTAGGTGGTTAAGCACATCTTTTTCTACTTGAGTTGTTCTTGACTACTTGAATTGTTTTATCCCAAGGGAGGATCATTACTGCAAAATTTGTATGCATTTTCTCATTGAGATTGGGTTGGTCTCTATGGCACTTTTGTGTCCACTAGTGGTTTTTGCTTCATGCTTGGTATTGGTAGTTCATGCATATCTTTGTTGAGCAAGAAGTAGCCTACTATGTTTGCTTCTAATTGTGAGGATGAGTATCATGCAACTTTCAAAACAATTGTTGAGTATGTATGGATTAGATATCTTTTGGCTGATTTGGGTGTCGGTGAATCCTTTGCCATCACCATCTTGATTGACAATTAGAGCACATTGGAAATTGCAAGGAACCCAAAGTTCCATGTTCACACAAAGCATATCGGGGTGGGGAGAGACTCTCTACTAGAGTAATCAGTTTGGCTTATGTGCCCACAGGATAATATCACATAGCTTTTCACAAACGCTTCACCTAGGGAGAAGTTTGAAGCTTTTTCCATATCTTTGGCCTTAATTCCTTTTATAGATTGATCTCTTTCCACATGGTTTGGCACTTCCTTATACGTGAGTGCCAACAGCTTCTTGACTGCATCACTTCTAGAGGGGATTTGTTGTCATATTTTGGTAGTGGTGTGAACACACTTAGGACCTTCATGGCACTTTTTTTCCCTCTAAAGGAGGTTATTCCCCCCATATTGTATATATGCCCGTCACCTTAATGGATCACTTATCTTTAAAAATTCATCTGGTAGACTAACTTGTTGTGTTGTTCTCCAAGGTTCTTCTTTTTCCTTGTGTTGTTTGTATGATTTTGTAGTCCTCAAACTCCAACACACATGTGTATAGTTCATGATCTCTCAAACAATGATGATATCATTGCTTTTGGCATTTTATGTCATGATTTATATAAGATCATAGATGATGCAAAATCTGAAAATGATTCATCATGTGTAGTTAATGATTCTCAAGCCATTTTAGATGCAAAACTTTAGCATGCACACTTTCTTAATCTAAATTTTCTAGCTTTCTTTGCATGCAAAAATCTAAAATGGCATCCTCTTGGCCCAAACTTGAGATTCCTTCTAAGCATATGTGTGATGGCTTTATTTTGGGTAAAAAATATCCTTATTCCTTCCCCAAAGATGATTTGATTAGATTTTCACATAAATTGTACCTTGTTCATAATGATCTCTATGGTCCTATGTAGATGCCTTAACTTGCGAAGTACCTATACTTTGTGACTTTAATTGATGATTTTTCTAGGCATGCATGGGCTTATCCATTGAAAGTGAATTCTAAAGTGTTTTATGTGCTTCAAATGATTCCTATTTATAGCCAAAATCTATTAGCATGTAAAATGTGCACCATCCATTTTGATAAATGGGAGTATATGTCTTCTAATTTTAATGCATTTATGGTTGAGTGTGGGGAAAAACATAAGTGTATAGTGCCATAGGAAGTGCAAAAAGTTGGAGGTGTTGAGATGGTGACCATGTCTCTCATGGAGATGGCAAGATCTATGTTCAAAAATCATCTTTACAACATAGCTTTTGGCTTGAAGTTGTTCTGTGTCCATTATATGTACTTAATAGGTGTCCCACAAAAGCATTGTAGTCTATCACTCCATATGAGGCTTGGCATGGTCAGGACTCAAAGCCATCTGTGTCTCATCTGAGTGCTTTGGTTTTTTGGCATATTCTCTCATGCCTACACAACATCACAAAAAATTGGATGATAAGGTTGTGAAATGTACTTTTGTTGGGTACTATTCTAAAATCAAAGGTTATCATTTGTATCATCCCTAGATTAAACACATTCTAATATTTTTGATGTTGTTTTTGTGGAAGATGCAATTCAAACACTTAATTTCATGTACCAAGGAGACATCAATCAACACAAAGGATATGTACGACACTTTGCTGCCTCTTTTCATAGGTGGACACTTAAATGTTGCTCCTAATGAGGTGTTTCAGACCCTTTACAAGTTTCGAATGATGATGCAATATCATTCTATTTTTTATGCAGACTTGCATGATGCACTTATTGATTAGAGATGTATATAATATTGAAGAGGAAAAAAATATGCCTAAATGGCTAGTGCAGACTTTGAGAGATAGCAAGTTAGATGCATCTTTGTCATATCATACTCATAAAAGCTCTCACAATGCTTCATTTGCATAAAGTTCTTATGGAATGGCTATCTCTACTCTCTGTGATAAGAATGGGCCTTTTTTCTTATGAAGCATAGATTTCACAAAATTGGATGGCTTCTATGTAAGTAGAATATGATGCTATTATGAAAACTGGTACTTGGTCTTTATGTGATTTTCCTCCTAGAAAAAGGGCCATTGGCACTCAATGGGTATACAAGTGGAAACGAAAGCTTGATGGAGCATGGATTGGCTATATACTCGCATGCAATGAGCCAATGCAAATAATGAATAAATCTCAAATGAGAAGAGGGAGTTAATGATAGATTGTGAAAGAAAGGTAATTTTATTTTAATAACATTCTATTTTTTCACATATATGTATATTAGTTTCTCTTTAATAATTTGATTTTTATTGCAGGCTTGAATGTTCACTAATATGTGGGCTTTTGGACAACATATTAGAATCAAAATGATTGATTCTTTACGTAAAACAAAGGATTCTAGCATTGTTGCTTATTCAAGCAGCTATCACGTGCTAGCTCAAAAGATACAAACCTTATAGATAGCAAACTTGGCTATGTAGGCACTGTTGTTGGTATCTACAAAATATCGTTTCGTATGTTCAAACAGGTAAAAAAAAAAAATTATTTTTTAAGCACATAATAATGATTTTTTTTTTATATATATTTTGATAGGTTATTTTGAAGATTGGTTAGTATCGAGCTAAGTATAAAGGTAGTAATTCAACATTGAGAAGAGAATTATCTGGGTTTTGGGCAATTGATTCTTCAAAAATAATGCGATTAACTAGAGAACCATATATTCTTCCTATGCATATTGAACAAGCATTTTTTTATAAAAACCCTAATGCTCATCCTCATCAATAGATGATGTCATTTATGAGACCATAGATTTAACAATAGAAGAAATAATAGAAATCAATAAGGATAATGAAGATGAGACTATATTGATGTCTTATCAAAATGATGGTAATGATGAAAATACATGAGTAGATTAGATAATACATCCTACTCTAGTTATCAATCGTTAAATTGAATCATTTGAATGGGTATCATACAATAGGTTCTCCTTTATTCAACTAGAATATAGATGAAAACATGTTCTTCCAAGTCAGAACATGAAGCTTGGGGGTATGTCTAAAATTTTATATATAGCTTTATTTTTTAGAATGAAATTTCTCTCATGTATATATGCATTCATGTGTGTGTATATATGTGTGTGTATTCATGAGTGTTATATGTATACATGTGTTAGTATGCATATATGTGTTTCATGTGTATGTATGTGTGCGGTTTCAAGTGTATGTATGTGTGTGCATGTGTGTGATATATGTATGCATATGTTAGTATGCACATGTGTATGTATGCATATGCATTTGTGTGATATATGCAAGTATGTTTATAATTGTGTACGCATGTATATGTATACATGTGTGCATGTATGCATGTATGTGTGATGTGTATGTATCTAAATGTGTGTGTTATGTATATGTATGTGTATATACATGATGTGTATGTATCTTTATATGTATTATGGTCCTCATTGATTCGAGTAGCTATATATAGAGGCATAAGGTTGGGAGGAGCGACATCTCTGTAGTATGTGGTGGGAGGACTAGATGCAATGTGTATATATACTTCAACCATATGACACACGCATATGAGTACGAAAGTACGAAAAAAGTATGGCTCAAACTACCATACGTGCGTGTGTGTATATATATATATATATATATATATATACATACACACACACACCTGTGTGCAGGGTCAATTCTTGACCCATCAAGAACCCCCTTTCTTGACTTTATATACTTGTAACAAACTGCCATGTTGGATAAGGTTTCTTGACTATGCTTTTTTTTTCAAAGCTCAAGTCGATTTATTGTGTATATATATGTGTGTTTATATAAAATATATATGTGTGTGTGTGTCTCTGTGTATGTCTCTCTCTCTCTCTCTCTCTCTCTCTCTCTCTCTCTCTCTCTCTCTCTCTCTCTCTCTCTCTCTCTCTCTCTCTCTCTCTCTCTCTATATATATATATATATATATATATATATATATATATATATATATATATATATATATATATATATATATATATATATATATATATATATATATATATATAATTTATTTATTTATTTATTTTTTATTTATTTATTTATTTATTTTTTTTGGGGTTAGCTTGTTAGAGAATAGAGCTTTTGTAAGAGAACTCTTTTGCAATCAAAGCTTTCCATTGTTCCTCTCGTTGATCTTACCTTGTGTGCATGTGTGTGTGTATGTGTGTGCATGTTGGTGTGCTTTCACTCACGGACTTGTGCCTTCACTTGCTCGTGGTCTTCATATCGGTTCTCGTGTCTCCGCGGATTGACAAGTAAAGGAGGTGGTGCTTACGCTTGAGCTACACCAAATTTTTGCGCCGTTGTCGGGGAGAGAGCTTCGAGGACGAGCGTTCTCATGGTAAGATCGTAGATTTGCGATGTTGGAAGGTAAAAAAACTATCATTTTTGTTCATTTTCTGATTTTTCTTCTTCATCTTCATCATCATCACCATCTCCATCTTCTTCTTTATAGAAATTTCTTGTTTTTTAGTGCATTTTCACCATTCTCATACCATCTTTCATGCATTATTGTGCGAGGAGGAGCTAGGAAGTGCAAGAGAAAGCAAGCGCTTGTGTTTTTTCATGATTTTCTACACATACGGAGCTCGCCATTGCTCGGCGCTCAAAAATTTGAATTTCCCGCCAAAAAACACGATTTTGTGATGAAAATTATGATTCTGTGAAAAATTCAAATGTTTTTGAAAATCACGATTTTCTATTTCCCGCATAAAAGCTGTCTGAAAGAAACACGATTCTGTGGTCATTCTCAGAATCGCGATTCTCTGGTTGCACTCAAAATCACAATTCTCTGAGATTCTCAAAAACACGATTATGTGGTCATTCTCAAAATCGTGATTCTCTGGTTGTGCTCAAAATCGTGATTCTCTAAGTTTTTCAAAAACACGGCTCTCTGGATGTGCTCAAAATCGCGATTCTCACAAATCACGATTTTTAGTCAAAAACACGATTGTGATCAAACACGATTCTCTGTTGGCAATCGCGATTTTCAAAAAACACGATTTTCATACAAAGTCGTGATTTTCATGTCAAAAACATGACTCTGAGAAAACACGATTTTCAGTGGGCTCAAAATCGTGATTCTCAAAAAACACGATTTTCATCCAAGGGACAAAATCGTGATTTTCAAAACACGATTCTCTTGATTTCATAGCATCGCAATTCTCTGGATTTCACAGCATCGCGATCCTATGGATTTCACAACATCGCGATTCTCTTGATTTTATAGCATCGCGATTCTCTGGATTTCACAGCATCGCGATTCTCTGGATTTCACTGCATCAGGATTTTCTGGATTTCACTACATCGTGATTCTTTGGATTTCATAGCATCGCGATCCTCTTGAATTTTGTAGCATCGCGATCTTCTTGAATTTCACAGCATTGCAATCCTCTTGAATTTCACAGCATCGCGATTCTCATGATTTCACGAAATCGCGATTTTCACACAAAATCGTGATTCTTTCCATAAGTGCCTGTTTCCCTGTTTTGACCCCCATGAGCCTGATTTGACATAACTTTTTCATCCAAAGTCCATTTTTTGAGCTCTATAGCTCGTTGGAAAGCTCGTTTTGAATCCTACACAGCCTCAACTATTTTTTATAAGAATAATGCGTTGATTTTCAGATAGGATAATTTGAAGTTTACCCTTAGGTGGGACTAGGGAACCAAGGAGACTCCAAAGGATTTTGAACCATACCAAGGGGAAATTTTGGACTCTTAACCAAAGCTTATGAACCTGAGATCTGGTAGACACCTAGGCAAGGATAGACAAAGCATTAGATCTTCTCAGTCTAGTGTCAACCATACAGCTAAGTCTTGGGCACAACAACTAAGTGGTTGTCCTTACGTACTAAACTCTGACACAAGTGACTCAGAAATGTCTTTTAGCATGGGGAAACCTGCAGGTGGCTCAGGAATTGCCCATCTACAAACACCAGAAGGTCCCTATAAGACACAATTGGAATATATTCGGACCAACCGATTAGGTGCTCGCATCTATGAGGATGGCTTGAGGCGATAAGTGGTCCAACTCAAAAATCTAGATCAACCCTTTGGACTTGAACACCCGGTGGTCAAGTTCGAAGAGGGTTCATACATTGATAAGGAAGGAACCATGTATGTGGTCACCAACCTACCAGATAGGACCGATGAGTTTGGAAATATCATTCATGAGAATGAGATAGGAGACCTAGAACAAGGAAATGTAGGACAAGGACCCCAGATGCCTAGATGTAAGTCAGTTTTGACCAGAGTGATCACTCCAGATTGGATCCCTCAAGACAACAAAAGCATAGAACTATTCTTGAATAGAAAAACAGAGGAAGCCTTTTGGAGATTCAAGCTAGATCAACCTAGCCAATTGGGCATGGTCATCATCTACGAGTTGAAGGATCCAAAGATACCAGGCAAAGTTGTCTACCTGGATAACACATCAGAGAAAATGTTCTTGGTAACAGAACATGATAGACATGCATATACTTGGAAGAGTGAATTGTTTTTCCCTCCACCAAGATCCAATGTTTCCCATGGCCTCCAAGGAGTAGGATCATGCAAAGCTCATGAAGCCCAGAGAGAAAGAACTAGAGAGAGACCTGAGGTAAGTTTTGCACACATTGTGGGCAGGAATAGATCAGGATTTGAAAATGAAAGACCTAAAAGAGAGAGACATCAAGCACATAGGCAACAAAGAGATGAATGGGATTTTCCATTGCCTAGACCCCGAGAGCACTCAAGAATCCTTAGACCCACTCAAGTGATCAAAGCAATGAAGAATTATTTTGATGGGACAGGAGATCCTTATGATCATGTGGCCGAGTTCAAACAAGTGTTAAGAGCTGAATAGGTTGAGGATTTGTTCACCCAGTACGAGGCATTTGGTTTGACTCTTAAGGGCACTGCCTTAGCTTGGTTTCAACCACTGAGTAGTCGCAACTATCGTGATATAGGTCAACTGCTAGAGGAATTCATTGTAGAATTTTCCAAGAGTGGTATCAGGCATAACACATCATTTTTTATCCACAGTCTCAAGCAAACACACCAAGAAACACTACGACTAGCAGGTAGAAGGTTTAGACAATACCTAGAAAGATGCCCTGCTCCAAAGTTACCCACACCTGCCAAACAAGTGGCTTTGTTCTTAGACGGCTTACTGAGCACAAAGTTGAGATCATATGTGTACTTGAAAGAGCCCAGATCCATAGAAGATTGTGTGCGGACGTGCATTGACATAGAAGATAACTTGGGTGAGGAGTTGGGATTGTCCAAACTCTATAAGGATTCTGATAGTTCTACTAGTCATACTTCAAAAATCTCCACGGAAATAGATGAGATAGCTGAGCAAGTTGCCAAGAAGCTTGGAGTCCAAAATAGACAAACACAAAGAGTCACCTCATTGAACAGATGTTATACCTACGGAGGGGACCATATGGCTAACGTATGCCCAATGCAAAACCAAAACATTAGAGAAAGGAATGCTCCATATTGCACTATTGTACATCAATTGGACATGAAAATTACATTTTTGAATGGTGACTTACATGAAGAAGTGTATGTTTTTCAGCCCTATGGTTTTGTGCAGAAAGGGCATGAAAACAAAGTGTGGAGGCTGAAAAAGGCATTATATGGCTTGAAGCAAGCACCATGTGCTTGGTATGAAAAGATACATGCCTTCTTGATTGCACATGGTTTTGAGAACAGTCCAATTGAGAGCACCTTATATGTTAAGCATGCAAACGATGTGCTTGTGATCACTGTTGTCAATGTTGATGACATACTGCTCACTCATCCTAATGAGAAGCATATTGCTGATTTTAAGGTTGACGTGCATGTCTCTTTTGAGATGTTAGATTTGTGGCATTTGCATCATTATTTGGACTGGTCCTAATGAGAAGCACATTGTTGATTTTAAGGCTGATGTGCATGCCTCTTTTGAGATGTCAGATTTGGGGCATTTGCATCATTATTTGGGCATTCACTTTATGCAAGTTGATGGCATAATAGCTTTGTGTTAAACAAAATATATTGACACATTACTGCAACATTCCCTATGGAAAAAAGGTTTATAATTGAGTCTTCATGATGCTAGAGATGCATTTGATGTTGTTCTCTATCAGTAGGTTTTTGGATGCTTGATTTACTTATGCATAGCTTGTATCAATATTAAGTTTGGTATATCACATATGAGCAATTTTATGCATTTCCCATGTGTCAAGCATTGGTAGGCAATTAAGTGCATCTTTTGCTACTTGAGTGGTACCCAACTACTTGGATTGTTTTATCCCAAAGGGGGGAGATCAGTATCGTGAGATTCACATGCTTTTTCTAACTCTGGTTGGGCTGGTTGCTATGACACTAATGTGTCCACTAGTGGTTTTTGCTTCATTCTTGGTAACTCGTGCATATCTTGGTTGAGCAAGAAGCAGCCTACTGTGGCCCATTTCATTTTTGAGGTTGATTATAGAGCAGCTTTCACAGAGACTATTGAGCATGTGGCTCTCAGACACCTTTTTGCTGATTTGGGTGTTGGTCAGTCTTCTACCACCACCATCTTCTTTGACAATTAGAGCACATTGGAAGTTCCAAGGAACCCTCTGTTCCATGCTCGCACAAAGCACATCGAGGTGCATTCTCATTATGTCAAGGAGAGGTCCTCTGATGGAGAGATCAAATTGGAATATGTGCCCAAAAAGGATAATATTGCATATCTTTTCACAAAGGCCCTGTCTCAGGAGAAGTTTGAAGATTTCAGCAAAGCTTTGGGCTTACTTCCTTTTGTGGACTGATCTCATTCCACATAGCCTTGCACTTCCTTATACATGAGTGGCAGCTCCTTGTTCACCGCATCACTCCCAAGGGGGATATGTTGGTATATTTTGGTAGTGATGTGTGTGAACACACTTAGGCCTGTCGAGGCACTTTTTTTCCTCTTTAGGAGGTTTTTTCCTTCGCTTGTATATATGCCTATAACCCTAACGGGTGACTAATCTTTGTACATTCATTTGGTAATACATTCAATATTGTGTATTGTGCTCCGTGCTTCTTCTTCTTCCGTCTGCTAATCGTATGCTTCTACCTCAAACTCCAACAAACTCTTTAGAAAAGTTGACACATTTTGACCACTAACATGTCTATCTCTTGATCTATGGCTTTTGGGGATTTAAATACAAGGCCTTAAATCATGTTAATCATTTGGCATGTAACTGAAAACCATAGCAAGGTATTCAAAGTTTTTCTATCTATATTTCCACTCCCTAAAATCATCATTTTGATCAAGATTTCTTGAATGATGAGTTTTCTATGCAAGGTCAAAACACTAGGTCAAATCCCCCCTCACTTTCACGTTGGATTCACTTATGTCATTATAATTTGAGTCTAGGGATTGCATGTCAGATGTAAAGGCATGATCCTTGAACCTAGAATAATGTAGGAGATCCAATCAAATAGTTCTTTATATTGAAAATTATAGTTCAAACTAATCTTCAACTCAATGCACATACAATTGATACACATTGTTTTTCAATCAAAATTTATTCGTCCAATACATATTAGAGATTAATCATTTATTTATTACTCATTCATCATAGAAATTCACCAATACTTTTTTTTATCATTCATCAAGTCTTCATTAACCCTTTAAACCACTCATTGATCATCAAACTTTTTTTCAATTCTCTTGATCACCTTCAATCAATCGATGTTAGTGCATTTTAGTGATGATATGTGCAAATGCATTTAGGACTACCAAGGCACTTTTTTCCTCTTTATGAGGTTTTATTCACTTGTCTTGTATATATTCTTACAACTCTAATGGCCTAATCATCTTTGTACACTCCACTTGTAGCAATACATCTTCTCCCTCATGCTATTTGTGTGTATTACCACTCTCCAAAGTCAAACATTTGGTATCAAAGTGGGCTGTCTCTTCCTTAGGTGCATCACAAACCCCACTCACTTTCTTGAATCATTACAAGACTTGATAAGCATTCCCAATTTAATACATAGTTAAAAAATAGGCTTCATATCAATGCAAAAAAAAAAATTTAAGTTTACACTTGTGTTTGCCTCTAAATGCCCTATTATAGTGACCAATCATGCATTTTTGTCAATTAGTGTCAGTTTCTTTCTAGGTTTTTATTCACCAATATAAGCATCCCAAAGTCTACCATATTTGCAATAGAGCTTCATAGGGTACTTCTACTCAAATGTTTTAAGAGTTTTTCATTTTTTGCATCAAGATATAGTTAATAATAATGGCTAAGAACAATGAGGCATTCTATATGTTGGATGTTGAGGGTAAATCAAATGGTTCCAACTATCCATTGTGGACATACATGGTCCACCATGTACTAGTTACAAAGGAATTGTGGAAAATGTATCCAATGCATGTGGTGTTGAGGATGTTATAAATTCTAGTTTTAGTATAGGTTCTATTTCAATCTTTTACAACTCATATCTTGACTATGTCAAGCACACCATCAAGATCTCTAACCATTATAGAGAAACGTAAAGGGGATGGTAGAGATGCATAGGCACACCTTGATTGGTTTTTTTATCAATCATGCCATTATCCCTCATATTCACTCATGCAAAACAACTAAGTATGTTCTAGATACTCCTTCCACATTGTGCTAGGCAAGAAATGAGGTGCATGTTTCTTACCTATCTAAACAATTAGAGAGTAGGCATATGAATGAGTGTGATCTTATAGACAATGTTATTATAAAGATCAAAGGTTTAAAGAAGCAATTGATTGATGAAAATGAAATTTTGCCACATGGATAAATCATTTAGATCATTCTCTATGGGTTGCCTAATTATTATCAAAATTTTGTGTTTGCTATTTGATTGATGATTGAAGGAAACACAAAATGCCTTAAAATTTGAAGTTTTTGTTTCTATTTTGCTTCAAGAGGATCAATTCAAGCAAATTAGGTCAACTATGCATGTTTTAGATCAAGCTTTTGTTGCGAGTCAGAAGCACATAGGTAAAGGAGGTTCTTCCTCTAATAAGCATAAATTTGTAAATGTTGAACAATCAAATAAGGAAGACTAAGATGAGAAGGTACACAAGAAAAGCTAGTTTTTCAAGCATTGTAAGGCCAATGATCATGTTATAAATAATTGTCCTAAACTTAAGGAGACAAAAGAAGAAAAACTTAGGAATGGTTATTGTAAGAACTCCTATTTATAAAATTAAGCTACTAATCTAGTGTAGAATCAAGAATGGGCATTTATAACACATGGTATTTATGATCCATAGTCTTACGATCATTGGATTCCATTGTGGACTCAAATGTTTGGTACATTGATAGTGGTGCAACCAAACATATTAGTGGTGCAACCAAACATATTAGTGGTGCAACCAAACATATTTCCTCTCATTGTAGTTTATTTACATCATTTGAGCACATCCATAATAGGAATATTGTCACATGCACCAAAAAATCATCTACTCCTACTAGGGAACCAAAAAAAATGTTCTTACTATCACTAATGGTAGCTCATTCACATTATTGAATTCTTTGTATATGCCAACACTTTCTCGATAGTTAAGTTGGTCAATGAGAAGTGCCTAATTCACTATCTCTTTGATACTAATAAAATCATTGCATATCACATGATATGTCATGTTGAAATGACATAAACCAAATCCTACTCTACTATCAAAGACAAATTAAGCATGATATGTCATGTTGAAATGAAGAAAACCAAATCCTACCCTACTATCAATCACAAACTAAGCAAGTTATGGACGACGGAATAAAAAATAATCAATTGGATAGATGAAAGAATTTTACGTAAAGTAATCTATGAGCATGATCACTGATTGAAGAGATTATGTACACTCTTGGAAATGATCTTGAGTGAATGAGCTTATGGCACTCCATATGGAGTAGTAGGCAAATCTCCTTGCACGGGGGATTTTGGAGAGTGTGTGATAATGAAAGAGAATTGAAAAAAAGGGTGGAACATGGACATCTCAACCCCCCCCCCCCCCAAACATGTGATAACCCTTTTGTTGTAAAAGTAGAGATATTTTTGGCTTGGGGAACTAGTGACATATGGCATCACTAAGACCATGGGTTCTTAGATGTAAGGATATGTGGAATCCTTATGCTTGGACATATGAGTTCCGATTTTTGTTTGATTTCATGTACAAAGGCATTTATGTGTTGTTGTGATTGTTGTATAATTAGAAGTCTGAGCAGCAAAAGACATGGTTTGAGGATTCGAGATCCCCTAGAGAACCCTTGGAATTTATTGAGAAATCCTTGGGAAAGTATCTCCAAAGGTATGCCTTGAACCCTTGAGCTATTTGAATTATTTGAGCACCCAATTGAAGGTTTTCATTAGGGTTGATTTATCCTAAGGGTTTGATTAGGGTTAATTTAGTCTTGAATCAAGTGACACCTTGGGGTGTATGAGAGAGGAGGGGAGTCATTTGATTAAGTGCCCATGTGATACCATACACTTGGACCTTAGGAAAGTCTCCACATGAGGGACACTTGGAAGTGTTCAGGGACATGTACCCCTTGGCCTAAAGGTATATACCTTGGTGGAGATAGCTATGTGGATACATGCATCTCTCACCCATTATGGGGTTAGTTATGAAGCATATACTGTTTTTTTCCTATTCGTTGATAACAAGGGGGTTACTTCTCTTAAGGTGTGAAGCAAGAGGAATAAAGAGATATGGATGACACACAAGAAGCAATTTTTCTTCATATTTCAAAAGGAAGCCTCAAGGATGGATGGTGGTTCTTCTCAAATATCAAGGAAAGGATGACGCTCATTACAAGCTAAGTAGTTCTTTAAAGTTTATGTTTGTTTGCCTTAGCTACCATTATCTTTGCATATAAAACCAGTTGAAGCATGGGATATTTCTTCAATTATGATCCAAGGGCATATACAAGGATAAGTTATTCTAAGTTTGAATTATGCAAAGATGTATGTTTTGAAAGGCAACCACATAAATATTAAGCATTTCAAGCACTTGCATACGTTGTGGCAATGAAAAAATGAATGCTGGTGCATTTATCTTCACAAAGGATAGCTTTAATGTACAAGTTCAAAGCCCTCCTTTGTACACATATCAAGTTTTTTTCTTTATTATAGACACTCTAAATGCACAAACGTATGTGCATTAACATGGTGGTACATTGAGGGAAACAACATGTTTGTGCACAAAAAAAATCATAAAGCTGTTGATATATTTAGGTGGTGATGTTTGTGAACACTCTAGGACCCTCGGGGCACTTTTTTCCCTCTTTAGGAATTTTTTCCCCGGCTTGTATATATGACTATTGCCCTAATGGGCTACTTATCTTTGCACATTCTCTAGTAATACATTCAGTAGTGTGTGTTGTGCTCCAAGTTTCTTCTTCTTCCTTGTGTTGTTCATGTGCTTCCACAAATGTCTAACTCCAACAATTGGTATCAGAGTAAGTCGCCGTTATTGGGGAGCGAAGGAAGGTCTAAGGAAGGGAGAGCATCTTACAAGATTGGATCAGGCCCCGTGGGGTGCATCGTTCCCCCTCTTCCGACGAGCGGTGTCTGCACGCTGGTGTGGTGATCGTTTGAACCGTTTGCAATTGAAAAACATCTAGCTAATAATTTCATAAATGAACAAGCCATGTGAGGAACCTGATGCTTCCATAGAACAAGAGGGAAGAAGAAAGCAACCATTAATTTCATCTCAAAACCTTATTGAGATGATCGTCATAATTTATCACTAAGAGAAAATCATAAACTCTTAAGATTTTCGCATTGTTTAAATGATAGAATCTAGATTATGATGCATTAATAAGGTCACAAAGTCAGGAAAGAGAGAGAGAGAGATTTTGGGGTTTACTTTCGATAAGTTTTCGTTGAACCAAATCGTTTAATTAAAAATCATTTAGAAAGAAAATGGATATAAAGAAATTAATAAAAAGAAAGGAGAATGTTTTTTTTTTCTCATGTGTGTTCCACTCTTTTCAAGTGATACTAGCGTGTTTTTTGTATTTTTATCCACCCCTATGGATTTCTTTGTGGATCTTCTCTCCAAGTGGAAGTCTCTCATGATTTGAAGATGATTATATGAAGTAAAGTTGAAGAGTTTGAAGACCCAAAGTGAAGCATTATTACCCCTATGGATCTTCTCTGTGGATCTTCTTTCCAAGTTTCTCATGATTTGAAGAATATTACATGAAGTGAAGAAAAGTCTTTGAAGACCCAAAGTAAAGAGTATACCCCACAGATTCTCTCCAGGTTCGGCTGGTTGATCTTTTTCTAGAGATTTTATGAAGTAAAGAGTTGAAGTTTTTGAAGACCGAAGTGAAGAGTTACCCCATCCCGTGGATTTTCTCTCCAGGTTTCTGCTGGGTTTTTGAAGTAAAGAGAAGCGAAATTATTGCCATGAAGGCTTGAAGTAAAGCTTGGACCCGAAGTTTATGAAGTTTGAAGACCAAAATTGAAGTAAGGTTCTTGCTGTGAAGATCAAAGTGAATCTCGTGGGCTTCTTCTCGTACTGTAGCAGGAAGTCTATCTTGTATTCACTGATCTGCAATGTAGCGGCCTATTGTATTCACTGATCCACACTATAGTGGCCTATTGTATCACTGACCCGCATTGTAGCTGTATCATCGATCCACACATTAGTGGCCTATTGTATCATTAATCTGCATTATTGACATTTAGTGGAGGACTCCAGTTGTATTTACACTGTATCACTAAGCATAGTTCTTTCATTCCACGTTGTATTTTGATTGATCATCCATGATGTTTATGAGCATACGCGCACGATCGAGCCTTTCTCTCCCAAGGTGCGGGCCTACAACGTACGACACGAGTCATTTTACCAAGGTGAGGTGCCCAGCATTCATACGCCGCTCACGGAACAGGGAGAACGACCCACACCGGGGTATGATCCAACCCCGCGCCTCTCTTCCCTCTTTGCCTCCTTCCCAACACCGCTTCATCTAGGGTGCCGTCGACACTCCTCTGGTTGCAGTCTCAAAATCGCATGAATTTTGATGAGCATACTCAAGGTGTTTCAAAGATCAAAACAGCTTCGCTATGTGGTACCGAAATCGTGATCTAAGCTCGTTTTGGCCTCCGAACGCACTATCACACCGCCTATGTAGGCTATTTCATCTTTTTGTGCCAAAGGTATATACGAGTTTCAGTTTTCTAGTATAAGCGTCTCGAAGTCCGCTACAGGTTTAACAAAATTTGTCTGGGCAGATTTGTTCAACTTTGTGAGATGCAGCCAATTTTCTGCATCAAGGTATTTTAGTCATCGGCCATGGTTGAAAGCAGTGATGTATTCCGTATGTTGGTTGTTTAGGATAAGCTGGATGGTACCAACTACCCGTTATGGGCTTATATGATGCGACATGTATTGGTTGCAAAAGGAATCTGGAATATTGTGCAGGGTGTTGAAAGACAACTTGTTACACCTACGAATACAGGTACTGCAAATGCAGGTGCTGGACCTGATGGAGATGGTGTCGAAGATGATGATATTCTACAAATTCCTCTTCATGTTGTAGTTTCTATTGCACCTACTGTAGAGCAAATTTGTTGGGATGGCAGAGATGCTTAGGCACATGCATTGATAGCTTTGTCTATCAAACGTGCCATTATTCCTCACATTTGCTCTTGCAGAACAACTAAGGATGCTTGGGATACACTTACCACATTGTACCAGGTAAGGAATGAGGCTCGTGTTGCTTACCTCCGAAAAGAGTTGGAGAGTGAGCACATGAATGAAGGTGATTCTATGGATAGTTTTCTAACAAAGATCAAAGACTTGAAGGAACAATTGATTTCTACTGATGAGGTTATACCAGATAGCTCACTTGTGCAGACCGTTTTGAGTGGTCTTCCTGATTCATATCAGAGTTTTGCCTCTACTCTTCGTTTGATGATGAAAGGCAATCCAAATGCCTTGTCATTTGAGGAGTTAGTTTTTGTTCTGTTGCAAGAAGATCAGTCTAGGCAGAACAGGTCTATTATGCATGTTGCAGATCAAGCTTTTGTGGCTAGTGAGAAGGGTAAAGGTAAATGGAGCTCATCTACTAGCAAGTAGAAATCTACAAATGCTGCACATTCGAAGAAGGAAGACAAAGATGAGAAGAAATCAGAAAAGCAGAAATCGTTTTGCAAGTATTGTAAAGGAAATTATCATATCATAAAGAACTATCCAAAACTGGTTGCTAAAGAGCAAAGAAGAAAGAGGTTGGAATGGTTGTTGCAGAGGCCTCTACACCGAAAACAGAGTCTCCTAATCTTGTGCAAGAAAAAGAATGCACGTTTACTATTGTTTGTAGCTTTGACCTATCTTCTCATGAGTAGTGCATGTCTGCAGTAGACTCAGATGTTTGGTACTTTGATAGTGGGGCCACCAAACATATTACCTTGCAGCACAATTTTTTCTCTTCACTCGAGCCTGCCCCTACAGGGAATACTGTCACATGCGCCAACAACTCCTCTTATCCTATCATGGGAGTTGGTAAGATCATTCTGACTACTGCTTATGGTAGTTCTTTCACTTTTTCAGATGCTTTATTTGTACTAGGGATCAAGAAGAATTTGTTATCAGTTTCTGCATTAGCCAAGACTGGCTTGGTTGTGAAATTTGTTGATGATAGATGTACGGTTCATGATCTGTCAAATGGTGACATCATTATTGGTTCTAGCATTTTATGTCGTGGGTTGTATAAGCTCATAGACTATGAAAGATCAGTGAATGATTTGGCATGTGCAATAGATGTACGGTTCATGATCTGTCAAATGGTGACATCATTATTGGTTCTAGCATTTTATGTCGTGGGTTGTATAAGCTCATAGACTATGAAAGATCATTCTGACTACTGCTTATGGTAGTTCTTTCACTTTTTCAGATGCTTTATTTGTACTAGGGATCAAGAAGAATTTGTTATCAGTTTCTGCATTAGCCAAGACTGGCTTGGTTGTGAAATTTGTTGATGATAGATGTACGGTTCATGATCTGTCAAATGGTGACATCATTATTGGTTCTAGCATTTTATGTCGTGGGTTGTATAAGCTCATAGACTATGAAAGATCAGTGAATGATTTGTACTAGGGATCAAGAAGAATTTGTTATCAGTTTCTGCATTAGCCAAGACTGGCTTGGTTGTGAAATTTGTTGATGATAGATGTACGGTTCATGATCTGTCAAATGGTGACATCATTATTGGTTCTAGCATTTTATGTCGTGGGTTGTATAAGCTCATAGACTATGAAAGATCAGTGAATGATTCTCAGGCTATGTTAGATGCAAAGCTTTGGCATGCATGCTTTGGTCATCTGAATTTCACTAGTTTGCTACGCCTATAGAAATCTGATATGGTGTTTTCTTTGCCCAAGCTTGAGGTACTTGGAAAACATGTGTGTGAAGGCTGTATTTTGGGCAAAATGCAGTGTTCCTCCTTTCCAAAAGATGGCTGAGTTCGGGCTACATAGAAATTGTAGCTTGTACATAGTGATGTTAATAGTCCTATGCAGACAGCTTCTTTTGGAAACTATCTTTACTTTGTGACTTCCATTGATGATTTTTCCAGGCATGCATGGGTATAACCACTCAAAGCAAAGTCCAAAGTGTTTATGTGCTTCAAACAGTTTTTGGTTTTGGCTGAAAATTTGTCAGCATGTAAAATGGGCACCCTCCGTTCTGATTGGGGGGAGGGAGGGGAATATATGTCTTCTGACTTTAATGCATTTCTTGCTGAACGTGGGATAAAACATCAACGTACAATGCCGTATACACCTCAACAGAATGGAGTTGCTGAACAAAAGAACAAATCACTTATGGAAATGGTAAGGTGTATGGTCAAGAGCCAGACATTACCACATAGTTTCTAGCTTGAGGATGTTATGTGTGCATCATACGTACTAAACAAGTGTCCCACTAAAGCATTGCACTCTATCACTCCATAAGAGGTTTCGCATGATCGCAAGCCATCTGTTGCTCATCTGTGTGTGTTTGGTTGTTTGGCATATGCATTATTGCCTGAACAACATTGCAAAAAATTGGATGATAAAGGAGTAAAATGTATTTTTGTTGGGTACAATTCTGAAAGTAAAGGCTATCGTCTGTATCATCCATAAAATAAACCCATTTTGGTTATTCGGGATGTTGTTTTTGTGGAAGATGCTATTCAACCATTGCTTTCATGTACTAAGGAGACATTTGTTAGCTCCAAAGACATGTATGATACTTTGCTGCCTCTTTTTATAGGTGGAGAGTCTAGTGCATGTCCTAATGAGGGAACTTCTCAGCCTTTGCAGGTTTCATGTGATGATGTAGATCATTCTATTTTTTATGCAGATTTACATGATGCACTTGTTGATGAGAGAGCTGATATTGAGTAGGCAAAAACTATGCCAAAATGGTTGATGTAGACTTTGCGTGACAACAAATTAGATGCACCTCTGTCATATGGTACGCGGTCAGGCTCTCATAGTGCCTCTTTTGCATCAGATTGCTATGCTATGGCTGCCTCTAGTCTCTGTGATGAGATTGAACCTATTTTGTTTGATGAAGCATAAAATTTTGAACATTGGATGGCTGCAGTGCAATTTGAATATGATGCTATAATGAATAATGGTACTTGGTCTTTATGTGATTTGCCTCCCGACAAGAAGGCCATTGGCACAAAGTGGGTATACAAGATGAAACGTAAGCCTGATGGAACAGTTGATAGGTATAAGGCCAGGCTTGTTGCAAAGGGTTATGCGTAGGAAAGAGGCATTTATTTTGATGAGACCTTTGCACCTACATGCCGCATGACTACTATTCATAGCATCTGTGCACTTGTAGCTCATCATGTTTGGAATGTACATCATTTGGACATTAAAACTACATTTCTGAATGGTGAGTTGCATGAAGAAGTGTACGTTTTTTAGCCCTGTGGCTTTGTGCAGAAAGGGCATGAAAACCAGGTGTGCAAGTTAAAGAAGGCATTATATGGTTTAAAGCAAGCACCACGTGCTTGGTATGAAAAGATACATGCCTATCTAATTGCACATGGTTTTGAGAATAGTTCAACTGAGAGCACCTTATATGTTAAGTGTGCTAATGATGTACTTTTGATCATTGTGGTGTATGTTGATGACATGCTGGTCACTGGTCCTCATGAGAAGCATATTGCTGATTTCAAGACTGATTTACATGCCTCATTTGAGATGTCAGATTTGGGGCATTTGCATCATTATTTGGGCATTCAGTTTATGCACGTTGATGGTGGAATGGATTTGTGTCAAACGAAATATATCGACACATTATTGCAGTGTTTTGCCCTTGAAGACTATAAACCTATTGCCACTCCTATGGAGACAGGTTTACGATTGAGTCTTCATCATGTCGGAGATGCATTTGATGTCGTTCTATATCAGAAAGCTGTTGGATGCTTGATTTACTTATGCATTACTTGGCCAGATATTCAGTTTGCTGTCTCACAAATGAGCAGGTTTATGCATTGCCTAGGTGTCAAGAATTGGCAGGCGATTAAGCACATCTTTTGCTACTTGAGTGGTACTCGGCTACTTGGGCTGTTTTATCCCAAGGGGGGATCACTACCGCTAGATTTGCATGCTTTTTCTGATTCTAACTAGGCTGGTTGCTATGACACTCGTGTGTCCACTACTGATTTTTGCTTCATGCTTGGTATCTCATGCATATCTTGGCTGAGTGTCACTCTAGCACAATGGTGAGTACCAACGTGAGGAGCTTCACCTCATAAATGTCAATCCGTGGAGACATGAGGACTAGTATGAAGACTATGAGCAAGTGATGGCACAAGTGCATGAGTGAAAGCACACAAGCATGCACACACATACACACACACACGCACACGGTAAGAGCAAAGAGTGGAACAATGGAAAGCTTCGGTTACAAAAGAAGTCTCTTAGAAAGCTCAAAACTACAACAAGCTAACCTCTAAAATGAGCTCTCTAGCCCTTTTTATAGTTTTTTGAGTGGTTTTGGCCCTGTCCAGACCTAGTGTCCGGCCTAGTTAAAAAATAGGTTCCAGGGCTTATTTGGGGGCTCAAACAGAGTCTAAAAATTATGAAAATTGGTAGGATGGTAGTTCTAGTACTCCTCAAGCTCGAGGGCTCCTCGGCTTGAACAAAACGGAGTTACAAAAATGGAAAATGGTATTTACAATGGTTTTTAGTGATGAAAATCACTATTTTTATAGGGATTTCTTCTGAAAATTTGACAGGTGCTTCTTGGAGCTCCCTACTTGCTCGTTCTTCTTGTGTGTCCACTTCCTTTATCCTTGACCTTGAGCTTCAACACTCCCCCCCTCTTGAGTCTCTCGTCCCTGACAGACCCTTGTTGTAGTGGTTGTTCCATGTAGTACGTTGAGAGGTAGTGTCCTTTATGTCCAACAGGAGCGATCCATCTTCCCAATGTAGCCTGGTCGTTTGTCGGGTTCTTCACTTTGCCACTGCTAGCTCTTGCAGTTTGTAGTCCCTTTGTATGTAGTTCTTCCTTGTATTCCATCTTGATGGTGCATTTGTGAGCTGTCCAAAACTGCTAGTTGCTCAAAGGAGATGGTCAATGTTGATTATGAGCAACTCTCGATGTTGGATGGCTTCCTTGCTCTTGTAGTGGTCACCTTGATGTCTTCTGATTCTTCCAAAGATGGCTTTCATAGTTTTCATGCCAAGTACTTGTAATCCATAATGTATGATGGGTAAGTGCATTAGTGCATGGGTTGAACAAAATATGTGCCTTGTGCATGGCCTTGTAATGTGGCCCTACCTATGCGTACTTGGAAAATGCATGGTAAGAAGTATGGTGTAAGAGATTGGGTCTTGAGCTAAGTGCTCAAGGGTATGCTGACGAAGAGGTTTCCTAATCTATCATGGTTATAGTGTTGTTGAAGCATACACGTCTTACCATAGTGAAAGGTCCATTGATCTTCATCTCTTCATGTTGTAGTTCCATCATGGTGTTTGACCATCGGCTTGTCTTTTTTGTTGATGGATGTCCTTGCTGATAGTTCGCTGATGAGCATCTTCAAGCACATAGTCCTCTTCTTTTCTTTTCTCTTCTCTCTTTTTTTTTTTCTTGGAACAATTACAAAACAAGAAGAAGGTGGTTAGGATCAATAAAATATATTACACATGTCAAGTGTGTCTTATGTGCCTGGGGTTTCTCAATTGTGTCTATGCACGGCCGTGTAATGTGGCCCTATATTAATGCATGCTTTGGAAATGCATGACTTGAATGGTGCAAAAGACAGGGTTATGCCAAAGGCACATGGTTGTTGTTGGACGAGGCTTTCGATGTTACTTGCATACTTGATGCATTCTTTGATTGGAGGTGTCGATTGGATCTTGAAATGATGTAATCCTCCTGATTGGAACCCATTTTAGAATAGGATTTGGCCCTGTAGAGATCACCTCAAGCCACTTCATCTTTGGATGCTTTCCAAACTTTGGTATCCAGTGTGGTTGGCTCTTTGGTTCTGTGGATGCTGCTGGTGCTTTTGGCTTCCAAACCCATATCCTTGATGATTGCCTGCTTACTTTTGCAGAAAGGTTGAGTTTATCTTCGTTTGGTCTTTGTGCTCTATTCTTACCCTTTTCTTTCCTTGGATTCTTTGTTGAGACCTTTTGCATGGTGGGGAGCATAGGTTGTTGTGTATGTAAGAGCTTCTTAGGTACCCACATCTGTAATCGCCCTTGTTGAGCTGTAGCTAATTTCTTAGGCACCCAAATTTTCCAGAGACTTTGTGGGTGAGCTATTCTTGATTGTTTGGTTCTTGTTTTTGCATGGTTGGCTTGCCTAGGTGGGAAGTGTGTTGGCAAGGCCGGTGGTTGCTCTCCTTTTCGGACCCAGATTTGCTTCATGCCCGGAACTACTTCCTTCTTGAAGGCTCTTTGTCTATTTGATATACCGATTGTTTTGTATTGTTTCACTTGCCTTTGTGGTTGAACTTCTATGGATGCTTTACTCCTTGAAAAAGAAAGACGGTCTGCGTGCCCTTGCAACTTGTTTACCATGATTGAGTCCTTCTGGGTCATAGAGCTTTTGACACGCACAGCATCTTGTTCATGAAGATTGGTCTTAGAGGAACTAAGAGAATGTGTGGTGCCATGATCTGTGAGCATGCAGTTGTCTAATTCTAATGTAATGCATTGTTCATGTACCCAAACTTGAAGAAGTTGACTTCTTAGGTTCAAGTTGACTGCATGGTCATAAATCCAATCTTGACCTAGGACAAGTGGCTCTGTAAGGTCCGCATCGTGACACACTAGCATTTTGACTTTTATTGGAACATCTTGAAGGTAGATGGGAGTTCCACCTCGCCCAAACAAGGGGTTTCCACACCTCCCAATCCTATGAGATATGCTTCTATGGGCGTGATGTCCAATTGCAGGTCTTGACAGCATGAAAGTCTAACTGCACTAGTTGCTGCACCTGAGTCAATCAATGCTCTTACAATCCTTGCACTCTTTCCTCGTCCTACCTCTAGGGTCACAAAGGGGTGTCGGTCGATGATTTGAGAAGTAATTGTGCCTGATTTTTGGCACATGTCCATGTGATATTTTGGGGCTTGCGTGTTGACATCTAGGCCTAATCACCTTAACTTATTTCTTCTGATGCGCTCTCTAGCCTCTGCTTGTCCTTCTTCTCTAACCCTTAACTCCTTATTTTCGCTTCTTAGCAGTGTTGAGTCTCATGAGCATATCCTCTGTAAGAGGTTCTTGATATAACTTGACTCGACAACCACTTATATAGTTCGGCAAGATATCTCCTTCTAAGGTGGCCAATTGAACTGCTGCACTAGTGGAGATTCTATTAATGATCATGGGTTCATAACCTCGTTTCTCCAATTTGCGGGCATGTTGCTTTAACGTATAAATCAGCACTAGATCTCCCTCTTTCAATCCTTTATCCTTTATATGGGCATCAAAGTATGCCTTTTGTCTTTTCTTTGCAGCATAGATGCCTGATGTCGCTCGTAGCCTCGTCTCACCTAAGCATTCTAGATCAAAGATCCTGGAGGACAACTGGTGTCCATTCCACTCGTGCTCTTGTGCTACCTTTAAAGTTGGGATTAGGAAGTCTAATGGCAGCAGAGCATTCTGTCCGAAGACCATCTGAAATGGAGTGGCATTGAGTACCATTTTGTAGGCAACTCGGTATGCCCAAACAGCATGATGAAGCTGTTTGTCCCAATCAGAGCGTTTATTATTTACGAGTTTTGTCAATATGTTACATAGGATCTTATTTGTGCTCTCGGCTTGTACGTTAGCTTGTGGATGATAGGGGGCTGACTTCTTATGTATCACCATGAATTCTTGAAGTAGATTTTCAATGACTTTGTTCAAGAAGTGTGTACCTCTATCACTAACCAACTCTATTGGTAACCCATATCTAGTGAACACGTTTTCGAATAAGAACTTAGCCGTCGTTTGAGCATCATTCTTTGTTGTGGCTTTTACTTCCACCCACTTGGTAAGGTAATCAGTGGCTACAATAATGTATTCTGCATGGGAGTTTCTAGCTGGGGGGTTAATAGGACCAACAAAGTCTATACCCCACTTCAAGAATGCGCGTCCTCCCATCATTGGCCTCAAAGGCATCTCATCTTTTCTGATCGGATATTGTGCTCGTTGACATGTGTCACATTTCTTCACATACGTATGGGCATCCATATGAAGAGTGGGCCACCAAAGTCCTGAGAATAGGATGGTCTTAATTACTCGGCCAGGCCCGAAGTGCCCACCTGCAACACTGCTATGTGCAGTTTCTAAGACTTTCAAATAATCTGATTCATGAACGCATAGTCTTAAGTATCCATCTTTGCCTCTCCGATATAGGTTGTCTCCTACTAAGGCATAGTCCTGAGCCTCTTGCTCCATGCTTCTTCTTCGTCCTAGGCTAGCCTCATTGGGTAATGCTCCTGATCTCATGAATTCTACCAATGGAGCACTCCAATCTGGAATTAAAGACATGTGATAAAGAGTGGCATGCTCCATTGGGGGTCCCTCTTTGCATGTTGGACAATTCTTAATCCACTCATGAACTTCCTTGTCCATGCTAGGCCAATACACTCCTAAACATTTTAGATTCTGCAATGTTCGTTGTTTAGAATAGTGATTTCCTAGCAAACCTTCATGGGCTTGTTGCAACCAACTACTATGTTCGTCGTCCTCGACACAACAAGCTAATACACCCTCTGTATCTTGTTTGTACATGCTTCCTACCAAGATTTGATATTGTTGTGATCGTACAATTTCTTCCTTGTTTGTTTTTATGTTCTTATTTGCAAGTCCGAAGGTTAGGACAGGTACCAACTTATTCGCCCATTTAGGAACAACTTCTAAATTGAACAAATAAGCATCGGGTAATTCATCAGACACTCCTTGCGGTGGCTCTCCTAAAGTGATGCGAGAAAGATGGTCCGCCCTAAGGTGGGTCCTACCTTTCCTGACA
The DNA here is from genome assembly GCA_020310875.1 of Ceratopteris richardii. Classification (NCBI taxonomy): domain Eukaryota; kingdom Viridiplantae; phylum Streptophyta; class Polypodiopsida; order Polypodiales; family Pteridaceae; genus Ceratopteris; species Ceratopteris richardii. The sequence continues at coordinate 99,192,721 of CM035413.1, read as the reverse complement.
ACCACTTCAAAATCGTATTCCATTAGTAAGAGGAACCATCTTACTAAGCGTCCTGTATTGTAAGGTTTATTGACCAAATATAATAAAGCTTCATGATCAGTAAAAAAAACTTGAACTTATTGGCCAATAGATAGTGTCTAAACTTCTTTACAGCATATACTATGCCTAAGCCTTCTCTTTCCGTCGTTGTATAATTTCGTTCAGCAGCGTTCAATTGCCTACTAGCATATGCTATCAAAAAATCTAGGTTTCCTTCACTTGTGGGTTGTGCTAGCACACATCCTATTGCATGATTGGATGCATCCACATGGACATGGAATGGTTTACTCCAATCAGGAGTGGTCAGTATTGGTGCTGAGCACAGGCATCTTTTTAGCTCATCGAAGGATTTTTCACATTCAACGTTCCACTCAAAATTTGTCAACAGTCCATAAAGAGGTTTAGCAATGATGGCATACATGTGGATAAACCTGCGGTAATATCCACAGTGGCCCATAAAGGCTTGTACCTCTTTAACGTTCCTTGGCCTTGGCAACTCTGCTATGGCTCTTACCTTGTCTTCATCTGTTGATATTCTGTTCTTAGAAACAATATGGCCTAAGATTTTGCCTTGTCATACCATGAATACACACTTTTCTGGGTTCAGACACACTCGATATTCTCTACACTTGTTGAAGATCTGTCTGAGCTCAGGGATGTGGTATCCTCTTTGTTGGGAATGAGCGCATAAATCATCCACATATACTTCTAAGCTCTTTCGCAAGAACTCCTTGAAGACATGACACATGAGTCTCTGGAATGTAGCAGGTGTATTAGTGAGCCCAAATGGCATCACGCGAAATGCAAAGATTTCCCATTCGGTGGCAAAAGCTGTTTTGTGTTGATCTTCTGGGGCAATGGCTACTTGGTTGTAACCTGAAAATCCATCAAGGAAGCTATAAACTTCCTTGCTTGCAACACGCTCCAATAAATGTTCGGTGATTGGAAGTGGATAACTATCTCGAATCGTAGCAGCATAACTTTTTTAAGGTTAATACACACTCGCAATTTTCCATTCTTCTTGGGCACCACTACAATGGGGGACACCCATTTAGTATGCTCAATCTCATAGATAAATCCAGCTTCAATCAACCTATCAATCTCTTCTTTTATTTTAGCTGCATAAGTGTCATTATATGTGTAGGGCTTCTGTTTGGTGGGTTTGGCATCAGCAGTCATGGGGATCGTATGAGAGCAAATTTTTGGGTCTACTCCTTTCAAGTCTCTATAGTGCCACGCAAACACGTCCCTATATTCCCTTAATAGAGCTACAAGCTCTGCTTCTTCTTTTGCGCTTAGGTCATCTCCTATGTATGTACATCGCTCTTCATTCCCTTCAATGGTTACAACAATTTTTTTGGTCTTTTCTTTATTATCATATGATTCTCCTATGATGGCCTCTCTCTTAGGCATTCGTACCAAAATTTTCCGATCTTCAACTTCATATTTCTTGAAATTTTCTGGTACCTCGAACAATGATTCCTCCTCTTCTTGTTTTACTACTTTTCTTTTCTTTTTCTTTTGACCTCCTTCGCTTCCTTCCTTTGAGTTCACAGTTTTAATACTCATTAGAGGTTCTTCTTCTTTTTGAGTCAATACTCCTACATCTTCTAGATAGTGCTCCTCTGAGGCGAAGCAGCTATCCATCAGAATGGACTCTAGATCATCGTCATTCTCTTCTTCTTCTATGACATCACTAGGGTCACACTCTTCCAACAAAGGCTCACACATGAACACAGAAATATCATAACCCTCCTCATCACAGTGAGGTGTCCATTGTTCTTCATTGACTGCAATGTCCATGGTAGCTAAAATTTCTGCCCAACCATGAGGCTCAAATTCCTCATCTGGAAATATCATTGGTGTATAGGCTGGGTCTTTGATTGTTCTATCTCCTAGAGTAGTTCCTTCCTCTCTTGCTTTTAGACGCTTTTCCTCTTCCTCTGCGACCTTCCACATCCACAAGTGAGTATCTTCATGCAACTACAATGGATCAGGTGAACTCCCAGAATGCACAGAGATAGAATCTTCTTTCGCTTTGTGGATAGGATTCCACTATAGGGTTGGTACATCTCTGAAGGTGAAATCCTTCAAATTGACCTTGGTGGTGACCCCTAAGTGTTGTAAATACAAGGAGTTGGTTCCCCAATCCTGTACTATTTGCAATTGTCGTAGGAAGGGTCTTCCTAGGATCATCTCGTAGACATTATTTTTCTCAAAGTCACATATAGCAAATGTGTGTTCAAACTCTACACCACAAGTGGTTAGAGTTATCCCTTCAAGCAATCCTAGAGGTCTTTCAAAATGACCATCTGCCATTTGAAGCTTCATTCTTGTTGGTCTTAATGTGGGTTCGCCCCATCGCTTCCACAAGGAGGTGGTCGCAATAGCAACACCAGCACCTGAATCTACGATTGCTTTGGTTGTGTAACCTTGATAGGTGATCGGAAGATAAGTATTACCTTCTTCCCCTTCGCTCATGTCTCCTATTTTATCAAGAGGTATTTCTGGAACTTTTTGCTTAGAGCCCACTTTTGGCATATTGGAATCAAGTTCTGGAACCTGATCCTTCACATGATTCCATAGCTCAGGTTTTGCTTTGAGAAACTCTTCCACAGTGAGATGACATTGAACCTTAGTGTTCTTCACGACGTCAGTGTTTCTTGGAACGACTGAGTCTTCATTCCTTACCAATACTGTGGGAGCTCTGATATGAAGAGATTCAAATTCCCATGGGCCTGTGAATTGTGGCAACTCTTGTAAAGAATTAGATTCAAAATCTAATCTCTCATCCTCTTGTTGCTCTGTTTGATCTCCATATATAGACGGAATGTCTTGGGGAAATTGATCATGAAGATCATCAATCTCAGGAATAGGAGGGGGATTACCCTTCTCATTGGCCCATCTCTCTTCTTGTATTTCCCGCAAGAACTCTTGAGAGTACTGTTGCATTGAAAGAGGTGTTCCATCATCCACGGAATCAGGAACATAAGCTTTCCTTGGTAGTGAGCTTTCTCTTTCAATAACTGGTTGAGCCTGTGGGGGTAAAGAAACGTGGGGCTTGTTTACCGACTGTTCTAATCTTTCTAGTAAGCCTTGGAAATGCAAATCTGGCTTGACAGAGTTTGTCTGATTGAACTTTTGACTAGTCTGAAGCATAGCTTGAGCTACTTCTACCATTTTCATGCACATTTTTGTTCGTTCAATCTCTAAGTCTGCTCTAGGGTAACTCTTTTCCAGGTTTGCAGATGTTGGCCCTTCTTGAAGTCGAGCATGGTAGGCCTTGAACATCACGTCCAAGCCTTCTGGTGTTAGATCTGCTAGAACTGACCCTGTTTGTGGTTTATTTACAATGGTTGGTGTGGGATGATGTGGTGTGGATGGAGGTTCGGCATGGGAGGGGCTTTGAGATGCAATGTCTTCTATTTTCGTTTTGGTATCCCTTAGGCTTTCTTCTAGTTTGGATATCTTTTTGTTCCACTTGCGATTAGCCTTCTCTCTGGTATCCTTCCATGTTCTTGGTTTCCTCTCACTAGACTCTTCTGAGTCACTTGGCTCTGGTTGCTCAGTCGGTTTATCTTGTTTTAATGCTTGTGCCCTAGTAATTGCCTGTATGGGAGCCACATCACTACTACTTGAACTTGAATCCGCCACTAGGCCTACCACATTGATGGGTGTGACCTTAGGTCCACTAGAGGGATTCCTAGGACACTCTCTCGGGAGATGATCTTTGCCGCACTCAGGACAAAAGCCTTGTATTGTGATGTTTTTCCCTTGTCCCAGAGCTGGTTGGTGGGGACATTCACGAATGAAATGGTCGCCCTGACATCTAAAGCATGGTCCTCTAGGGGCTTGTGGTCTCACTTGTCTCGCTTGGGGCCTGGGGTTGGGATTTGTGTACATAACATTGGAGTATTCTGGTTCCCAATTTTGTTCCATAAGTGGTGTCTCGTATTGATATGGAGAAATCTCACTTTGCTCAGGTGACTCTATGTAATAAGCATGTGGACTACCTTCATGGGATTAGTCTGAATTAAGAGCATGAGTCATTTTCTGAGACCAAAGGGGTTAGTGGCACCAATGCTCTATTAGGGTTCTCCTCCGCCATCGTATACTCAACTGGGATCACATTGGCAAGAGTTGGTGGTTGGTTTCCCAGGACTGGCTGTGGCCTGTTTGGTGCTTGATACTGCTGCTGGCATTGAGATTGATATTGTTGTTGTGGCCTATAATATGGTTGTTGGTACTAGTTCGGATACCTACCCTGCTGGTAAGGTTGCTGATAATTTTGTCTAACAGCCTGCCTGCTATAGGGACAATCTTGAGCCGTATAGATCATTAGGGTTTCCTTGGGGTTGAGCCATCATTGGGAAAACATTAGCCATGTGGTCTCCTCCACAGTTGTAACATCGTTTCAATGAGGTGACCCTTGGCATTTGTCTATTTTGAACTCCTAGCCTCTTGGCAACCTGTTCGGCTATCTCATCTATCTCATTGGAGGCTCTAGAGGTATGACTAGTGGAGCTGTCAGAATCTTTATAGAGTTTGGATAGTCCTAACTCCTCACCCAAGTTGTCCTCTATGTCAATGCATATCCGCACACACTCTTCTATGGATCTAGGTTCTTTCAAGTACACATATGATCTCAATTTTGTGCTCAGTAAGCCATCTAAAAACAAGGCCACTTGTTTGGCTGGTGTGGGCAATTCCGGTACAGGGCATCTTTCCGAGTACTATCTAAACCTTCTTCCTGCAAGTCGCACTGTTTCTTGGGGTGTCTGCTTGAAGCTATGGATCAAGGATGATGTGTTATGCCTGATACCACTCTTGGAAAATTCTACAATGAATGCTTCTAGCAGTTGGCCTATGTCTCGATAGTTGCAATTGTTTAGGGGTTGAAACCACGCTAAGGCAGTACCTTTAAGAGTCAAACCAAATGCCTCGAACTGAGTGAACAAGTCCTCGACCTGTTCAGCTCTTAACACTTGCTTGAACTCGGCCACATGATCATAAGGATCTCTTGACCCATCAAAATAGTTCTTCATTGTCTTAACCACTTGAGAGGGTCTAAGGGTTCTTGAGTGCTCTCATGGTCTAGGCAATGGAAAATCATGCTCATCTCTTTGATGCCTATGTACTCTATGTCTCTCCCTTTCAGGTCTTTCCGTTCCATATCTTGATCTGTCTCTACCCACAGTGTCTGCAAAGCTTACCTCCGGTCTCTCTCTAGTTCTTTCCCTCTGGGTTTCATGAGCCTTGGATGATCTGGCTCCTTGGAGGCCATGGGAAACATTAGATATTGGTGGAGGGAAAATTGATTCACCTTGCCAAGTGTAAGCATGCCTATCCTGCTCTGTTACCAAGAACATTTTCTCAGATGTGTGATCTAGATAGACAACTTTCCCTGGTGTCTCCAGATCCTTGAACTCATAGATGGTGACTATTGGGCTTGGATGATCTGGCTTGAATCTCCAAAAGGCTTCCTCCGTTTCTCCATTCAAGAATAGTTCTATGCTTTTGTTATCTTGAGGAATCCATTCTGGAGTGAGCACTCTAGTTAAGACTGACTTACCTCCAGGAGTCTTTGGTTCTCCCCCTAGGTTCCCTTGCTCTAGGTCTCCTATCTCATTCTCAGGAATAACATTTCCAAACTCATCCGTCCTATCTGGTAAGTTGGTAACCACATACATGGTTCCTTCTTTATCAATGTATGCACCCTCTTCAAACTTGACCACTGGGTGTTCAAGTCTGAAGGGTTGATCAGGATTTTTGAGTTGGACCACTGATCGTCTCAAACCATCCTCATAGATGCGAGCACCTAATTGGTTGGTCCTGATATACTCCAATTGTGTCTTATAGGGACCTTCTGGTGTCTGTAAATAAGCAATTCCTGAGGTACGTGTGGGTCTTTCCATGCGAAACGACATTTCTGAATCACTTGTGTCGAAACTTAGTGTGTAGGGATACCCACTTAGTTGTTGTGCCCAAGACTTAGCTGTATGATTGACACTAGCCTTAGATGATCTAATGCTTTGCCTATCCTTGCCTAAATGCCAGATCTCAAGTTCATAAGCTTTGTCTACAAGTCCAAAATTTCCCCTTGTGTTGCTCAAAATCCTTTGGAACTCCTTGGCCTCCTAGTCCACCTGAGGGTCAACTTGAAAATACTATATCTAATAATCCTGGTATTATTTTTACCGTTTGGTAGTACTCCCCACAAGCTTTCCAACAAACCCAAAATCACAGCAAATGGATTTCGTATGAGAAAGTTATGTCAGTTCAGGGTTCTGGGGGTTAAAACAGGGAAACAGGACCTCTCAGGAAGTGCTTCAAAAATAGGCAATACACGACACTTAGTAAGTATCACGATACTTGGAAGATGACGATACACGATACTTGGAATTCCACGACACACGATATTTAACCCAAGAGAAAACCCACAATACTCGATACTTGACACACTAGAAAAGTCACGATACTCGACATGGGATGAATGTCGCGAAAGATCACGATACTCGACACTTGCTGAATATCGCGATACTTGACTCCATGATACTCGATACTTAGGCCACATGATACACGATACTCGATATCAGGCAAGAGTTAGACTCACGATACTTGACACTGCAGGTCATGATATACGATATTGGATGGGTATCGTGAAAAAAATCACGATACACGATACTTGGAAGTCCCACGATATTCGATATTCGTCAAGTATCGTTTTTAGAGCTCCACGATACACGATATGTGACCAATATCACGAGAAATTTTTTGACGATACTCGATATCTACCAGGTATCGTGAAAGTTAACTCCACGATACATGATACACGATAGGTATCACGATCAGAAGTTCACGATATACGATACACGATATGTGATCACTGTAAGTATCACGATACTCGACCACAGGAGTTTCACGATATCTAGGTATCGCGATACTTCAACCGTGGGAGAACACGATACTTGGATTTTTTGGAGTCCAAATTCAAATTTTTTCGCAAATATGAGTACCTTGTGTCCTCCTTGTCACTCCTATGTGTCTGTAGATGCCAAATCTTCCTTCAAACCCACGATATTGCACTCACGATACTTGGTGCAGGTTATGTCACGTCCGAGGCTGTTCACTCTGATTTTCGACTATTTTGGTACTATTTCTTCAGCGTTTCAGTTCTGAATGCTCTCTAAGGCTCTTTCTCACAACCACAAGTAAAAAGCGAGGTGAATGGACTCTAAAAAATGGAAAAAACTGAGAATATGAAGGTGGATGGAGATGGTGATGATGATGAAGATGAAGGAGAAGAAAAACTCAAAAGCTGAACTGAAAATGGTGATTTTTTTACCTTCCAATGTCGCTACTCTATGTCTTACCGTCACACGCTCGTCCTCGAAGCTCTCTCCCCGGCAACGGCGCCATATTTGGTGTCACTCTAGCACAATGGTGAGTACCAACATGAGGAGATTCACCTCATAAATGTCAATCCATGGAGACGTGAGGACTAGTATGAAGACTATGAGCAAGTGATGGCACAATTGCGTGAGCGAAAGCACACAAGCATGCACACACATACACACACACGCGCACAAGGTAAAAGCAAAGAGTGGAACAATGGAAAGCTTTGATTACAAAAGAAGTCTCTTACAAAGCTCAAAACTACAACAAGCTAACCTCTAAAATGAGCTCTCCAGACCTTTTTATAGTTTTTTGAGTGGTTTTGGCCCTTTCCAGACCTAGTGTCTGGCCTAGTTAAAAAATAGGTTCCAGGGCTTATTTGGGGGCTCAAACGGAATCTAAAAATTATGAAAATTGGTAGGATGGTAGTTCTAATACTCCTCAAGCTTGAGGACTCCTCGGCTTGAACAAAATGGAGTTACAAAAATGGAAAATGGTATTTACAATGGTTTTTAGTGATGAAAATCACTATTTTTATAGGGATTTCTTCTGAAAATTTGACAGGTGCTTCTTGGAGCTCCCTACTTGCTCCTTCTTCTTGTGTGTCCACTTCCTTTGTCCTTGACCTTGAGCTTCAACACTGAGCACCAAGCATCCTACTGTGGCCACTTCCAGTTGTGAGGCTGACTATAGGGGATCTTTCACAGCAACTATTGAGTGTGTGTGGCTCAGATGCCTTATGGCTGATTTCGGGGGTTGGTCAGTCTTCTGCCACCACCATTGTCACTGACAGTCAGAGCACATTGGCAGTTGCAAGGAACCCTATGTTCCATGCTCGCACTAAGCACATTGAGGTGCATTATCATTATGTCAGGGAGAGGTTCTCTATTGGGAAGATCATCTTGGCATATGTGCCCATGCAAGAGAACATTGCAGACCTTTTCACGAAAGCTCTTCCTAGGGAGAAGTTTGAAGCTTTCCACAAAGCTTTGGGCTTACTTCTTTTTGTGGAGTGATTTGCACATAGCTTGGAACTTCCTTATACATAAGTGCCAACTCCTTGTTCACTGCATCACTTCCAGGGGGGATTTGTTGATATATTTAGGTAGTGATGTGTGTGAACACTCTAAGAGCACCAGGGCACTGTTTTCCCTCTTTAAGAGGCTTTTTTCCCTCGGCTTGTATATATGATTATTGCCCTAACGAGCTACGTATCTTTGTACATTCTCTAGTAATACATTCCGTAGTGTGTGTTGTGTTCCAAGCTTCTTCTTCTTCCCCGTGTTGTTCGTGTGCTTTTGCAGACGTCTAACTCCAACAAAAGAGAAATGCATGAATACTAAGTATATTAGATGCAATAGGTTGCTTGGTCATTGATGACCATGTATAAAAGTTATTTTCCTATTCAAAATGGTAAGAAGTCCTTATGAATGAGTAAAAATGACTTATATACATGTGACCATAGGTGTGTCCTTTCATATTTGGATAGGCATTGGCATATAAATCATCTTCCTAGGAGTCACTTTACTAATTTACATTGTTGGGATTGTGATACCTGAGGACTCATGTAAGTTCCCTACAAGGCTTCATATATGCTTGAGTGCCATTACAATACCAAAAGCATTCAAAATGAAATTTTTTGGGGCCCTTCTTTTGTGTCTTCTCTACTCTATCCTCTATCATTGCTCGACCTTTTCTTTGCCTTACTCTTCCAATGCAACACTATCTCCCTCCTAGAATATATTTTCCATTATTAAGCTTCATTCAAGTCTGCTTGACATGTCCCTTGTCGGTTAGGATGACATAGCCTTTATGTTATATGTATTCTTGAAGTATTTTCAAGGAAGGACATACTTCACTACTATTTGATCTTCTGAAAGCTCCCCTTTGTGTACTTCAAGACTTCATCCACTTGTATACTTTTGAGCCTGACATGTGTGCCCTCGGGGGTTTTGGGGCCTTAGTGTTTCTTATTTATTAGTTGATCTTACATATATACCTCCTTTAATTTTGTATATGTTGAAAGGTTTCAAAACTATTTCAACATTCTTGCTTTTTATTTTGGTTTCCCTCATACATTTGACTACTTCATCTTAGAAATTACGATTCTTACTGTCACATGTGCCAACAACTCCTCTTATCTTGTTATGGGAGTTGGTAAGATCATTCTCACTATTGCTGATGGTAGTTCCTTTACATTGTCAGACGCTTTATTTGTGCCACGAATCAAGAAGAATCTGTTATGAGTTTAGAAATCTAAAATGGTGTCCTTTCTACCCAAACTTATGGCACCTGGTAAACATGTCTCTGAAGGCTATGTTTTGGGCAAAATGGAGTGTTCCTCCTTCCCAAAAGATGGTTGACTTCGAGCTACTAAAAAACTTTTTATCATTGTTGTGTATGTTGATGACATGCTTCTGACTGGTCCTCATGAGCCATATTGCTTATTTTAAGGCTGATCGTGTGCCTCATTTGAGATGTCAAATTTGGGGCATTTGCATCATTATTTGGGCATTCAGTTAATGCAAATGGATGGTGGAATAGCTTTTTGTCAAACAAAATATATTGACACATCATTGTGGTGTTTTGGCCTTGAAGACTGTAAACCCATTGCCACTCCTATGGAGATAGGTTTACAATTGAGTCATCATGATGCAGAAGATGCATTTGATGCTATTCTCTATCAGCAGGTTGTTGGATGCTTGATTTACTTATGCATTGCTTGGCTAGATATTCAATTTGTTGTCTCACAGATGAGCAGGTTTATGCATTTCCCAGGTGTCAAGCATTGGAAGGCAGTGAAGCGCATCTTTCACTAGTTGAGTTGTACGCAACTACTTAGATTGTTTTATCCCAAGGTGGGATCACTACCGCCAGATTTACATGCTTTTTTTGACTTTGACTAGGCTCCTTGCTATGACACTCGTGTGTCCACCAGTGGTTTTTGCTTTATGCTTGGTAGCTCATGCATATCTTGGTTGAGGAAGAAGCAACCTACTATAGCCACTTCTACTTGTGAGGTGGAGTATAGGGCAGCTTCCATAGTGATTATTGAGTGTGTGTGGCTCAAATGCCTTATGGTTGATTTGGGTGTTGGTCAGTCTTCTGCCACCACCATCTTCACTCATAGCAAGAGTGCATTGGCAGTTGTGAGGAACCCTGTGTTCCATGCTCGCACTAAGCATAGTCTCGAAATTGCCAAAATCACAATCTAAGCTCGTTTTGGCCTTTGAATGCACTATTGCAGTGCTTGTGTATGCGATTTTGTCTTTCTGTGCCAAAGATATACACATGATCCGATCCACCAGTATAAGCGCCTCAAAGTTTTCTACAGGTTAGCAAAACTTGTCAGGGTAGTTTTGTTCAACTTTTTGAGATACAAACATTTTCCAGCATCAAGGTATTTTAGTCAGTGATCATGGAAGCAAAGTTGTATTTCATATGTTGGCTCTTGAGGATAAGTTGGATGGTACCAAATACCCATTATGGGCTTATATGATGCATCATGTATTGATCCGAAAAGGATTGTGGAATATTGTGGACAGTGTTAAAAAACGTCCTATTACACATGAAAATATAGTTAATGAGGCTGATGCAGATGGCATCAAAGATGATGATATTCTTCAAGTTCCTATTCATGATACGGTTCCTATTGCACCTACTGTAGAGCAACTTCGTTGGGATGGTAGAGATGCTCATGCACATGCATTGATAGCCTTTTCTATCAAATGTGGCATTATTCCCCACATTCACTCCTGCAAAATAGTAAAGGATGCTTGGGATACACTAACCACATCATACTAGGCAAGGAATGAGGCTCGTGTTGCTTACCTCTGAAAACAATTGGAGAGTGAGCTCATGAATGAAGGAGATTCCATGGATAGTTTTTTGACAAAGATCAAAGATTTGAAGGAGCAATTGAATTTTGCTGATGAAGTCTTGCCTAACAGTTTACTTGTGCAGATGGTTCTTAATAGTCTCCCAGATTCATATTAGAGTTTTGCTTCTACTCTTCGATTGATGACGAAAGGAAATCCAAATGCCTTAAAATTTGAGGAGTTAGTTTTTGTTCTAATGCAGGAAGACTAGACTAGGTAGAACATGTCCATTATGCATGTTGCAGATCAAGCTTTCTTGGCTAGTACGCAAAGGTAAATGGAGCTCATCTACTAGTAAACAGGAATATGCTAATTTTGCACAATCAAAGAAGGATGACAGATACGATAAGAAAATAGAAAAGCAGAAATTGTTTTGCAAGTACTGTGAAGGAAATGATCATGTCATAAAAAGTTATCCAAGACGGGCTGCAAAAGAGGCAAAGAAGAAAGAGGCTAGAATGGTTGTTGCAGAAGCCTCTACACCCAAAACAAAGTCTGCTAATCTTGTGTAGAATGAAGAATTGGCATTTACTATTGTTTGCAGTTATGATCCATCTTATCATGAACAATGTATGTCTATAGTAGACTCATATGTTTGGTACTTTGATAGTGGGGTAACCAAACATATTACCTCAGAGTGTAGTTTCTTTAGCTCACTTGAGCCTAGCCCTACAGGGAATACTGTCACATGTGCTAACAACTCCTCTTATCCTATCATGGGAGTTGGTGAGATCATTGTGACTGCTACTGATGGTAGTTCTTTTACATTGTTGGATGCTTTATTTGTGCAAGGCATCAAGAAGAATCTGTTATCAGTTTTTGCATTAGCCAAGATCAGCTTGGTTGCAAAATTTGTTAATGACAGATGTACAATTCATGATCTATCAAATGGCGACATCATTATTGCTTGTGGCATTTTATGTCATGGGCTATATAAGTTCATAGACTATGCAAAATATATGAATGATTTAGCATGTGCAATTCAAGATTTTCAGGCTATGTCAGATGCAAAGCTTTGGCATCCACACTTTGGTCATCTAAATTTTGCTAGTTCGCTATGCTTGTAGAAATCTGAAATGGTGTCTTCTTTGCCAAAACTTGAGGCACCTAGTAAACATGTCTGTGAAGGCTGTATTTTGGGCAAAATGCAACATTCCTCCTTCCAAAAAGATGGTTGAATTTGAGCTACTCAAAAATTGTAGCTTGTTCACAATGATATCTGTGGTCTTATGCAGACACCTTCTTTTGGGAACTACCTTTATTTCATGACTTTCATTGAGATTTTTCCAAGCATGCATGGGTGTATCCCCTGAAATCAAAGTCTAAGTGTTTATGTGCTTCAAACAGTTTCTAGTTTTTGTTGAAAATCTATAAGCATGTAAAATGGGCACCCTCCATTTTGATCAGGGGGGATATATGTCTTCTAATTTTAATGCATTTTTGGCTGAACGTGGGATAAAACATCAGTGTACAATGCCATATACACCTCAATAGAATGGAGTTATTGAAAGGAGAATAGGTCACTCATGGAGATGGCAAGCTATATGGTCAAGAGTCAGACTTTACCAAATAGTTTTTGGCTTGAGGTTGTTATGTGTGTAGCATATGTACTTAACATGTGTCCCACCAAAGCATTGTAGTCTATCACTCCATATGAGGCTTGGCATGGTTGCAAGACATTTGTTGCTCATCTGCGTGTCTTTGGTTGTCTCACATATGCAGTAGTGCCTCAACAACAAAGCAAGAAATTGGATGATAAAGGAGTGAAATGTATTTTTGTTGGGTACAGTTCTGAAAGCAAAGGCTATCGTCTGTATCATCCATAGACTAAAATCATTTTGATTGGCTGTGATGTTGTTTTTGTGGAAGATGCTATTCAACCATTACTTTCATGTACTAAGGAGACATTTGTTAGCTCCAAAGACATGTATGACACTTTATTGCCTCTTTTTATAGGTGGAAAATCTAGTGCTAGTCCAAATGAGGAAAATTTTTAGCCTTTACAGGTTTCATGTGATGATGCAAATCATTCCATTTCTGATGCAGATTTACATGATGCACTTATTGATGAGAGAGCTGATATTGAGGAGGCAAAAAATATCCCAAAATGGGTGGTGCAGACTTTGCGAGATAGCAAATTAGATGCACCTCTGTCATATCATACTCATTCAGGCTCTCATAGTGCTTCTTTTACATCAGATTGCTATGATATGGCTGCCTCTAGTTTGTGTGATGAGAATGAGCATGTTTTGTTTGATGAAGCACAAAATTGTGAAAATTGGATGGCTGCTATGCAATCATAATATGATGCTATTATGAAAAATGGTACATGTTCTTTATGTGACCTACCTCCTGGCAAGAAGACCATTGGCACCAAGTGGGTATAGAAGCTGAAGCATGAGCCTAATGGAACAATTGACAGGTATAAGGCTAGGCTTGTTGCAAAGGGTTATGCTCAAGAAAGAGGCATTGATTTTGATGAGACCTTTGTATCTACATGCCAAGTGACTATTGTTCGTAGCATCTGTGCACTTGTAGCTCAACATGGTTGGAATGTATTAGTTGGACATTAAAACTAGATTTGTGAATGGTGACTTGCATGAGGAAGTGTACGTTTTTTAGCCCTATAATTTTGTGTAGAAAGGGCATGAAAACCAAGTGTGCAGGTTGAAAAAGGCATTATATGGTTTGAAGCAAGCACCATGTGCTTGGTATGAAAAGATACATGCCTACCTAATTGCACATGGTTCTGAGAATAGTCCAACTGAGAGCACCTTATATGTTAAGCATGCAAATGATGTGATTCTAATCATTATTATCTATGTTGATGACATGGTGCTCACGTGGGCTCATGAGAAGCATATTGTTGATTTTAAGGTTGACTTGCATGCCTCATTTGACATATCTAATTTGGGGCATTTGCATCATTATTTGGGCATTCAATTTATGCAAGTTGATGGTGGAATAACTTTGTGTCAAATAAAATATATTTACACATCATTGCAACATTTTTGCCTTGAAGACTTTAAACCTATTGCCACTCCTATGGAGACACGTTTATGATTGAGAATTCATGATGCTGGAGATGCATTTGATGTTGTTCTCTATTAGCAGACTATTGGATGCTTGATTTACTTATGCATTAGTCAATCAGATATTTAGTTTGCTATCTCATAAATGAGCAGGTTTATGCATTGCCTAGGTGTTGAGCATTGGCAGGCGGTTAAGGGCATCTTTCTCTACTTGAGTGGTACCCAGCTACTTGGATTGTTTTATCCCAAGGGGGGATCACTACCACCAAATTTACATGCTTTTTCTAACTCTGACTGGGCTCATTGCTATGACACTTATGTGTCCACCAGTGGTTTTTGCTTCATGCCTGGTAGCTCATGCATATCTTGGTTGAGCAAGAAGTGGCATACTATGGCCACTTCTACTTTTGAGGCTGAGTATAGGGCAGCTTTCACGATTGTTGAGTGTGTGTGGCTTAGATGCGTTATGGCTAATTTGGGTGTTGGTCAGTCTTCTACCACTGCCATCTTCATTGATAGTCAGAGGGCATTGACAGTTGTGAGGGACCTTGTGCTCCATGCTCACACTTAGCACATTCAGGTGCACTATCATTATGTCAAGGAGAGGTTCTCTGCTAGAGAGGTCAGTTTGGCATACATGCCCATACAGGAGAACACTAGGACCATCGAGGCACTTTTTTCCCTCTTTAGGAGGTTTGTTTCCCCCGGCTTTTATATACACCTATAACCCTAATGGGTCACTAATCTTTGTACATTCTCTTGGTTATAAATTCAATATTGTGTATTTTTGCTCCAAGCTTCTTCTTCTTCCTTGTGTCGTTCACGTGATCTCACAGATCTCAAACTCCAACATCTTTATATTGATGTTTCTTGATATTTGCTTCTTCCAAATTTTTAGTCATCTACATCATTTCCATTTGACTATCCATTGCTCCTTGCATCATCATGCACACTACTAGATTTAACTGATTTATGTCGACATTTAAACAGATGGAGATGGGAAGTGATGGTGATTCATTGGTGCCAACTTGATTTCCTCTCACCATGTATGGTTGTTTAAATTTCAATAACATTTTGGGTTGTGACACAAGTGACACTCGTGCTTAGTTGAATTATTTTTTGAACAAATACTTCTTGAACTTTATCCTTAATAACTTGTGAGGGTGTGGTTCACTTCTTTTAGTTGTCACTTTAATTGGTAATGGAGGTTCATCATTATCTTCTGATGAATTCTCCAATTTTGTATCTTCATTAGTGTTAACAAATATTGTTTGATTCATACAAGATTTGTTGAAATGGTTTGTGAAATCATGACATGGTCTGAGAGATCATATTGAAGATTCATCCATTTGTTCCACTTGCTCTTCAACTAGATTTAAATCTTCCCAACTACCATCATCACAAGGATCGAGTTTCAACTATGTGCTTGTTGGAGAATCATCACCTTCTTTGTCTTTGGTCTGAGAGTACGAGTTGGATTCTTCATCAATGCCAAGATCTTTGTATCTTACCAATCATCTAACTTTTTTTCCAACTTTTTTCTTTTGCTCATTATGTTGGATTGTCTATAGTGATGTCCTTGTATAGTGAGGTTTACTTGACCTTGAGGATACATATGTTTATCTCTCAAAGAAGCTTCCAACTCTTCTTGTGTGATAGGTGGTGCTTGAGACATTGTTGATGTAGGTAACTCATGCGACCTTTTTGCCATGGTTGTTTGTGCTTGTTCATCATACTTTTGGTCTCTCTTTGCCACTCACATTTGTGGTGTAGCACTTCTCTTTGCAATGGATGTGCTACCTTCTTTCTTCTATTTAGGTATTTCTACTCCTTTGATGTATTGCACCATCTCTATGGTTATTGTAGTTAATCACAATATCCTTCTTATTCTTAAAGCATGATAGATCAAAACAACAGAAGTATCTCCTCCATTCAATAAATTTTTAGTTCCCCACTATTTCTTTGCTACAAAGAGCCTCTCTTGAATGTAAGATGTGAGTGTACAAGCATAAATTATTCTTCAACATCCACCCTATTTATATTGACAAAATTCTTCTTCTTGGATTCATGATCTTCATCATTTAGATCCATCGTTCCAACCTTGACCCAAGTGAATGCTTCCTTAATAAGCTCATGAGTAAGATCCTTCACCACTGATTCAACAACTGATGTTTGATCCAATGAGGGATGGAAAGTGTTCATGACTTGAGTGCATCTCTCAAAATTTGGCATATATATTGGTAGGGATAAATATGCATCTATTCCCACACTCTTCCATAGTTCTCAAATGAAGGGCATCGTCTGAATCATACTGAACTTTTGGCTCAATACTATAAGATGATGATTGGTATCCA
The DNA here is from genome assembly GCA_020310875.1 of Ceratopteris richardii. Classification (NCBI taxonomy): domain Eukaryota; kingdom Viridiplantae; phylum Streptophyta; class Polypodiopsida; order Polypodiales; family Pteridaceae; genus Ceratopteris; species Ceratopteris richardii. The sequence continues at coordinate 99,176,023 of CM035413.1, read as the reverse complement.
TTATCAATGACTTGAAATAAATCTTTCTTTACACATTTAACATCTCTCAACCAACGCCCTTGAGGTTTTGCTGCATATTCCTTTGCAAAGAGGCCATTGGAATGGCATTTTTAGATTTTTTTGTAGGCCTCTATTGATGTGGAATCATGCAGACTTGTTAGTATAGTGGAAAGAATCATTTATAGGTTATTGCTCCACCCCTTAAGTGTGTGCATAGCTCATGATTCTCTACTTTTTGTTTTCACCTATCTTTTGAATTTTTTTCTTTCGGATTTTTCAAGGTTGGTCAAGCCTATCAAGTATTAGTCATTATGTTCTCATGTACATCTATCAAACAAACACACACACAAATACAAGAAGGTGGAAAACCTTTCCACCTTAAGGTTCTGATTGTGGATTCCCCTCTTTGTTCACACAAATGTATATCCTAATAATTTTGGAAATCTTCAAACATATGATATGAGACTTGAATATGAAATGTTAAGAACATCTACAAAATATATGATTGCTTGTGCAATCAAATAGGAGTGATGTGGCCCCTCTCGTAACTAACTTGCTTTTGTTCATGTATCAGCAAGCTTCTAACAATTGCCGATTTTAGGGATGTGTTGCCACTTGCTAAGTAACAAATTGATCTTCACTTATGTCTACCATATTGCTCTCATCTTTCTATATATTTTCACTACTCTCAACATGCTATATGTCCTATATTTTTACCTAGTTTGACACCAATTGCTTGTTTTTAAGGCCCACAATCAATATAGAGACAAAAATGAAATAGAGACATGAGAGAGTATACAAGTCAATAGAGAGATGGACCAAAGCTCCACATTTTTTCAATACATTCCAAAATATGAAGTACATGAATGCTACAAAGAAACATAAAGATTGCATATAAATGCATCATTTTGCAACATATATTCATAACTTCACAGTCTCCATGAAGTGTAAATGATCTCCTCCATGCATGAATAAGCTCCAAGCTAATGACCTCCTTGTTGTAGAAGAAAAATCATAAACCCTAGCTATTGCTTATCCTTTGAAGAAGTTGAAACCCTAGCTCCATTCCTCCACAAGGTTGAAGAAGACCTCCACATGAGTCTAGCTCATGTCTAACTCTCAGAATTGAGTGATTTGGTTGATCCGTAGTCTTCCCTTCATATAATGTAGGCTAGGACCTCCAAAAAACCTTGCTTTTCCACAAAAAACCAAGTATTAAAAGCAAAAGCACATATGAAAAGCAAAAGCACATATGAAAAGCAAAAGCACATATGAAAAGAAAAATTAGGGCCCTCAAAACATCTCCAAATATTATCATATATCATTAGAAAGATCTTGAGATGTCCTTTCCAAATATCTAATAAAATAATATGACCAAGTTTGACCATATCTACCCTTGGTTTGACCATGGTTGACTTTGTCTAAAACTAAAGAAAATAGAAATAATATGCAAATTTTGAACATTTGACAAACTTGGCCAACCTTTGACCAATTTTGGCAAACTTTGATCAAAGTTTGACCAAACTTTGACCATATGTTGATTGCTCCAATTTTTGTTTTCATGAACCTCCTTGTGATAGTCCCCTCCTAACCTGACACAAGGGATATATGTCAAGTTGTGTATAATTGTTTATTGAAATTTTTGTTGATGTAGGTACTTGTATAATTTTGAAATCAACTACTATGTGGTGTTATGCAAGTACCCAACAACATACACAAGTCCCTTTGATGAGTCCTCCCCCAAGACACATCACAAAGAGAACTCACACATCCCCACTCTTCTCAACCAAGTACTACTTGGAAAGATAGAGACAAATGCATGGGATGCCATACACAGGATAGTGTATAGACTCAAACATACTCCTCAATTCTCAAGGTTGGCTAGACGTATCAAGTTTCAATCACATGCTCTCATCTACACATATCAAGTAAATACACACATAGATACAAGAAGATCAAAAACTTATCCACCATAAGATTCTGATCATAGATTCCCCTCCTTCTTCACATAACCATACATTCTAATAATCTTGCAAATTTTCAAACATCTAATATAAGACTTGAATATGACCTATTAAGAACTGTTGCAAATTATGTGAGTGCTTGTGCAATCAAATAAGACTGATGTGACCCCTCCTGGAGCTAACTTCCTTTTGTTCATGTATCCAACAAGCTTCTCAAAACTACTTGTTTTAGGGACATGTTTCCACCTGTTAAATAATGAACTGAGCTTGACTTGTGTCTTCCATATTGCTCTTATCTTTCTATATATTGCACTATTCTCAACATGCTCTATGTTGTTCACTTGCTCTGATACCAATTGTTGGTTTCTAAGGCCCACAATCAGTATAGAGACAAAAATGAAATAGAAACATGAGAGAGAATAGACAAGACAATGGAGAGATGAGGGAGCAAAGCTCCACATATATTCAATACATTCAAAAATATGAAATACATTAATGTTACAAAGAAACATAAGGTTTGCATATAAATGCATCATTCTACATCATACTTCATAACTTCACAATCTCCATGAAGTGTAGACGATCTCCTCAAGACATAAATAAGCTCCAAGATAATGACCTCCTTGTTGTAGAAGAAAGATCATAAACCCTAGTTACTTCTCATCCTTTGAAGAAGTTGAAACCCTAGCTCCATGCCTCCACAAGGTTAAAGAAGACCTCCGCTTGAGTCTAGCTCATGCCCAGCTTTCAAAGTTGAGAGATTTGGTTGCTCCATAGTCTTCTCTTTATATACTATAGTATCTCCAAAAAAGCACGATTTTCCACAAAAATCAAGTATAAAAAGCAAAAGCACATATGAAAATAACAATTAAGGCTTTGGGTTTGAACCCTCAAAAGATCTCCAAATTCGTAATGTGATATATCATTAGAAAGCTCTTGAGATGTGCTTTCCAAATATGTAATAAAATATTTTTACCATTTTTGCCCTTGGTTTGACCATGGTAGACTTTGTATAAAACTAAACAAAAAATAATAATAAGTGCAATTTTTGACCATTTTGACTAACTTTGACCAGCCTTTGACCAATTTTGACCATACTTGACTAGGCTTTGAGCTTTTGCTAATTGCTCCATTTTTTGTTTTTATGAACCTCCTTGTGGAAGATTGCCTATTTTCCAACAATCCCCTCCTAACTTGAGACAAGGTCAAGCTAGGTATATTTATTTGCAATTTTTGTTGACATAGGTATCTTTATAATTTTGAAATTAACTCCCATGTGGTGTCATGCAAGTGTCCACCAACACACACAAGGACCTTGTCATGACGAGTCCTCGCCCAACACACATCACAAAGAGAACTCACACAGCCGTACTCTTCTCAACCAAGTACTACTTGGAATGATAGAGACAAATACATGGGATGCCATGCATAGGACACTATATAGACTCAAACATACTTCCTTGACTCTCAAGGCTGGCAAGGACTATCAAGTTTCAATCATATGCTCTCATCTAAACCTATCAAACAAATATGCACACAAATACAAGAAGGTGAAGAACCTATCCACCATAAGGTTCTGATTGTAGATTCCCCCCCTTGTTCACATAACCATATATCCTAATAATCTTGCAAATCTTCAAACATCTCATATAAGACTTGAATATGACCTCTTAAGAACATCTACAAAATATTTGATCACTTGTGCAATCAAATAGGACTGATGTGACCCCTCCTTAATCTAACTTCCTTTTGTTCATGTATCAAGCAAGCTCTACAACTTCTTGTTTTAGGGACCTATTGCTACTTGCTAAATAATGAATTGAGCTTGACTTGTGTCTGCCATATTGCTCTTATCTTTCTATGTATTGCACTATTCTCAACATGCTCTATGTGCACTATTTTCACCTACTCCGATACCAATTGTTGGTTCTTAAGGCCGATAATCAATATAGAGACAAAAATGAAATAGAGACATGAAAGAGAATAGACAATACAATAGAGAGATGAAGGAACAAAGCTCCACATATATTCAGTACATTCCAAAATATGAAGTACATAATGTTACAAAGAAACATAAGGATTGCATATAGATGCATCATTTGGAGACTATCTTCATAATTTCACAATCTCCATGAAGTGTAGATGCTCTCCACCAAGTATAAATAAGCTCCAAGCTAATGGCCTCCTTGTTGTAGAAGACAAATCATAAACCCTCATTGTTGCTCATCCTTTGAAGAAGTTGAAACTGTAGCTTCACTCCTCCACAAGGTTGAAGAAGACCTCCACTTAAGTCTAGCTCATGTCCAACTCTCAAAATTGAGTGATTTGGTTGCTCCATAGTCTTCTCTTTATATAGTGTAGGCTAGTGTTGAAGCTCAAGGTCAAGGAAAAAGCATGGAAGCGCATCAAAGAAGTGGACACACAAGAAGAAGGAACAAGTGGGAGCTCCAAGATTCACATGTCAAATTTTCTGAAGAAATTCCTATAAAAATAGTGATTTTTATCACTAAAAATCATTGTAAATACCATTTTCTATTTTTACAGCTCCATTTTGTTCAAGCCAAGGAGTCTTTGAGCTTGAGGAGTATTAGATATATCATACTACCAATTTTCATAATTTTTAGATTCCGTTTGAGCCCCCAAATAAGCCCTAGAACCTAATTTTTAACTAGGCCAGACACTAGGTCTGGACAGGGCCAAAACCACTCAAAAACTATAAAAAGGGCTGGAGAGCTCATTTTTGGGGGTTAGCTTGTTGAAGATTTCAGCTTTGTAAGAGATTTCTTTTGTAATCGAAGCTTTCCATTGTTCCACTCTTTGCTCTTACCTTGTGCGTGTGTGTGTGTATGTATGTGCATGCTTGTGTGCTTTCACTCACGCACTTGTGCATTTCACTTGCTCTTGCATGGTCTTCATACCAGTCCTCACGTCTCCACGGATTGACATTTATGAGGTGGAGCTCCTCACGTTGGTACTCACCATTGTGCTAGAGTGATACCAAATTTGGCGCCGTTGCCGGGGAGAGAGCTTAGAGGACGAGCGTGTGACGGTAAGACGTAGAGTAGCGACGTTGGAAGGTAAAAAAATCAGCATTTTTAGTTCAATTTCTGAGTTTTTCTTCATCTCCATCTTCATCATCACCACCATCTTCCCCACCTTCATCTTCTCATATTCTCTTCATTTTCGGCTGCACATTCATCTCGTTTTTCACCTTTGGCTGCGAGCAAGTAGCACGGAATGCATTCAGAACTGAAACGCTGGAGAAATCGCCTTGAAAAATACACATAAAACATCAAAAAATTGAGTGAACAACCTCGGACGTGACAAAACCTGCGCCAAGTATCGTGAGTGCAAAATCGCGGGTTTGAAGGAAGATTTGGCATCTACAGACACATAAGAGTGATAAGAAGGACACAAGGTACTCATATTTGCAAAAAATTTTGAATTTGGACTCCAAAAAATCCAAGTATCGTGTTTCTCCCGCGGTTGAGGTATCGCGATACCTGACAAGTATCGTGTTTCTCCCGCGGTTGAGGTATTGCGATACCTGACAAGTATCGTGGTCTCCTGTGGTTGAGTATCGCGATACTTCACAGAGATCGTGTATCGTGTTTGACTGATCGCGATACTTCACAAAGATCGTGTATTGTGTGATCCTGATCGCGATACTTAACAAGTATCGAGTATCATGTATCGTGCTATCTCAAATATAGTGTGATCTCAAGTATCGTATATCGAGTATCGCATTTTTGGGGTATCACGTATCGTGTTTCCTGTGTATCGTGTATCGAGTTTGTCCGATCGCGATACTTCACAAGTATCGTGTATCGTGTTCATCCAAGTATCGTGTATCGTGTTCATCCAAGTATCGTGTATCGTGTTCATCCAAGTATCGTGTATCGTGTTCATCCAAGTATCGTGTATCGTGGGAATTCCAAGTATCGTGTATCGTGATTTTTTCGCGATACCTATCCAAATATCGTGTATCGTGGCAAGTCAAGTATCGAGTATCGCCTACGTCAAGTATTGCGATACATACCAAGTATCGTGTATCGCCTGTTTTGGAGCATTTCCTGAGAGGCCCTGTTTACCTGTTTTAACCCCTAGAACCATGAACTGGCATAACTTTCTCATACGAAATCCGTTCGGAGTGATCTTGGGTTTGTTGGAAAGCTCGTGGGGAGTACAACAAAAACATTGACTGGTTATGGTAATACCAGGATTATTAGATAGGGTATTTTTAAGTTGACCCTCAGGTTGGGCTAGGAAGCAAGGGGTTCCACAAGATTTTGAGTAATTCAAAGGACAATTGTGGACTTGCATCAAGGCTTATGAACCTAAGATCAAGTAGACACTTAGGAAGAGATAGATAAAGTACCAGATCACTTGGAACTAAGGTCAACTACATAACCAAGTCAGGGACTCACAACTCAGGGGTTAACACTACGTGCTGAGTTCATAGACAAGTGAGTCGAAAATGTCACTTAACTGGGAGGGACTCTTAGCTTCTGAAGACATGCATAGATCCATACCTAGGGAAGGTCTTATGTCTACAGTGGAAGGGGAATATAGGATGTCTCTTCAATACGTATCCACTAACATGCAAGGAATACCCATCTACCTCGACGGTCTATACAAGTCAGTAGCAAGAATGAGAAACACTACTGAGTTAGAAATAGTTCCAAGACCAACTGTCAAGTACGAAGATGGAGTTTACATGGACAAGAAGGGCCAGATCTATGTAGTAACTGAAAACCCTGATCAGATTAATGAAAGAGGAGAGTTAGCTCGAGATCATGCAACTACCTCACAAAACCCATTCGAGACCCAGCAAAGAACAGAAAATGTGATGTTAAGACAAACGAGCCAAGGTAGTATACCCAATGGGCCATATGAGCAATTCACCACACGAGGAATTAACCCCCATGGCCACACTAGCCAGGGAATGGGAAATATGAATAGACCTACCTTTAGGACAAAACCGCCCCAAGGTGCCCCCATCATAACTCGATCCCCAGAGCCCGACAGAAGACTGAGACCAATCCAACTGGCCAAATCTATGCGAAATCGTTACGATGGCACAGGAGAGCCCTATGATCACATTGCAGAATTCAAGCAGGTACTGCGAGCGGAGCAAGTGGATGACTTTTTCATGCAATATGAATCCTTTGGGCTAACCCTCACAGGAATAGCCTTGACCTGGTTTCAATCCTTGGATCCAAGTTGCTTTGAACATATTGAACAATTCTTCCAAGAACTTATTTGGGAATTCACTAAGCGAGGGATCAAGCACAATTCGTCATCCTTACTACATAGTTTCAAACAAGATCCTAATGAGACAGTAAAAAATGCAGCACGAAGATTTAAGCAATACGTAACCCGATGCCCTATGACAAAGAGACCTTCTCAGCAAAAAATGATATCCCTATTTTTAGAAGTTCTAACCAATGGAACATTGAGAATCTTAGTATACGTAAAACGACTACAAACCCTAAGTGAATGTCTTGTGGAGTGTGTAGATATGGAAGACAACTTAGCTGAGGATCTCAAAACCACACAGGATCCTATCAAACTAGAGGATACAATGAGCAATGAAACTTCTAGTTCGAGTTATGTGGAGGAAGTGACAGAGCTAGTGGCCAAGAAATTAGGGATACAAGGACAAAGGAACTACCAGAACTCCTCCTTGAGAGTGCCAATGTTAGGAAGTTGCACACTTTGCGGTGGGGATCATCCATCTCATGTCTGCTCCAGAGAAGCATTAGGGTTATCACAACCTTACCCTTACAGTAGACAACCAACTCAAGAGCCTAACATGTACTCTTATGGTGAACAGAAGCACATCAACTACAACACCGAAAACTATCCAATGAATAGACAGCCACCACCGTTTGTACCACCCCAAGGTAGACCATACAGGTACCCTCCTACAGAACAATGCAGAGAAGTTCCTAGGTATACCCCCTATCCAGGACCACGAGGAGCAACTAGACCATATGAACATGAAGGATATGGCCAACCTCAACCTATACCAAGACAACAATGACCCCACCCACTAACTCCAACACAAGGGTAGAACATCAAAATACAAGTCGTGTGTCTAGAGTGTGGCAAAGAAAAACTCTTGAAAGATTGTCCCGGACATCCCTCTAGTGCACCAAAGGTTGCACCCGTTAATGTAGTTGGCTTAGCAAGGGACTCAGATTCTAGTAGTGATAATGTAGCTCCTATACATGCAGTTACCAGGGCACAAACCTTAGAAAAAGCTAAACTAGCTGAGCAATCAGAGCCAAGTGAATTGGGAGAGCCTAGTAAGAGGAAAACAAGAACTTGGAAGGATACTAGAGAGAAGGCCCATCGTAAGTGGACCAAGAAGTTATCCGAACTAGAAGAAAGCTTGAAAGATGCAAAAACAAGAAGATATTGCCTCTCAAGGCCCCTCAGAGGTCAAAACTCCGTCCACACAACCTCATCCCACCCCACCAACTATTGTAAATAGTCCACCACAACCAGGATCTGTTCTTGCCGATCCAACCCCAGAAGACTTGGACATGATGTTCAAGGCATACCAGGCTCGACTTCAAGAAGGGCCAACACCTGCAAACCTAGACAAGAGCTACCCTAGAGCAGATTTAGAGATTGAACGGACAAAAATGTGCATTAAAATGGTGGAACTAGCTCAAGCTATGTTCGAAGCCAATCAATCATTCAATCATACGAATGCTATTACGCCGGGTTTGCACTTCCAGGGCTTACTAGAAATATTAGAGCAGTTGGTAAATAAACCGCAAGTTTCTTTACCTCCACAGGCTCAACTAACTATTGAAAGAGAAAGCTCATCACCGAAGAAAGTCTATGTTCCTGACTCTATAGATGATGGGGAACCTCTTTCAAATCAACAACACACTCAAAAGTTCTTGCGGGAAATACAAGAAGAGAAATGGGCCAAGGAGAAGGATGTTCCCCCTCCTATTCTTGAGATTGATGATCTTCATGACCAATTTCCCCAAGACATCCCGTCTATCTATGGAGACCAAACAGAGCAACAAGATGATGAACGATTAGATTTTGAATCTAATTCTTTACAGGAGCTACCACAATTCACAGGCCCATGGGAATCTGAATCTCTTCAGATCAGAGCTCCCACAATAGTGGTAAGAAATGAAGACTCAGTGGTTCCAAGAAACACTAACGTCGTGAAGAACACTAAGTTTCAGTGTCATCTCACGGTAGAGGAGCTGCTCAAGGCAAAACCTGAGCTATGGAATCACGTGAAGGATCAGGTTCCCGAACTTGATTCCAAAATGCCAAAAGCAGGCTCTAAAGAGAAAGTTCCAGAGATACCTCTTGATAAAATAGGGGACATGAGTGAAGGTGAAGAAGGCAATACTTATCTTCCAATCACCTACCAAGGTTACACAACCAAAGCAATCATAGATTCAGGTGTTAGTGCTGCTATTGCAACCACCTCCTTGTGGAAGCGATGGGGCAAGCCCACATTAAGGCCAACTAGAATGATGCTTCAAATGGCCAACGGTCACTTTGAAAGACCTCTAGGATTGCTCGAAGGGATAACTCTAACCACTTGTGGTGTAGAGTTTGAACACACATTTGCTATATGTGACTTTGGGAAAAATAATGTCTACGAGATGATCCTAGGAAGACCCTTTCTACGACAACTGCAAGTTGTGCAGGATTGGGGAACCAATTCCTTGTACTTGCAATGCTTAGGGGTCACAACCAAGGTCAATTTGAAGGATTACACCTTCAGAGATGTACCACCCCTACAGTGGAATTCGATCCACAAGGAGCGAGACGATTCGATCTCTGTGCATTCTAAAAGTTCATCTGATACATCTTGGATGCATGAAGATACTCATTTGTGGATGTGTAAGGTCGCAAAGGAAGAGGAAAAAGGCTTAAAGGCAAGAGAAAAAGGAACTTCTCAAGGAGATAGACGAGTTAGAGACCCAGCCTATACACCGATGATATTTCCAGATGAGGAATTTGAGCCTCATGGTTGGGCAGAAATCCTAGCCACCATGGACATTGCTGTCAATGAAGAACAATGGACACCTCATTGTGATGAGGAGGGATATGATATTTCAGTGTTCATGTGTCAGCCCTTGCTAGAAGAATGTGACTCTAATGAATTCATAAAAGAAGGAGAGAATGATGATGATCTAGAGTCCATTGTAATGGATAGTTGCTTTATTTCAGAGGAGCACTATCTAGAAGACATAGGAGTATTTACACAAAAAGAAGAAGAACCTCTCACAAGCATCAAAACGGTAAATTCAAGGGATGGGAGTGAAGGTAGTAAAAAGAAAAAGAAAAGAAAAGTAGTGAAACAAGAAGAGGAGGAGCAATTGTTTGAAGTACCAAAAAATTTCAAAAAATATGAAGTTGAGGACCAAAAAATTTTGGTATGAATGCCGAAGAGAGAGGCCACAATAGGAGAAGCATATGATAACAAAGAAAAGACCAAAAAAATCGTAGTCACCATCGAAGAGAACAAAGAGAAATGTACATACATAGGAGATGATCTAAGTAAAGAAGAGGAAGTAGAGTTGGTAGCGTTATTAAGGGAATACAGAGATGTGTTTGCATGGCACTATAGAGACTTGAAGGGAGTAGATCCAAAAATTTGTTCTCATACGATTCCCATGATAGCAGATGCCAAGCCCACCAAACATAAGCCCTACACATATAATGACACTTATGCAGCCAAAATAAAAGAAGAAATTGATAGATTGATTGAAGCTGGGTTCATCTATGAGATTGAGCATACTAAATGGGTTTCCCCCATTGTAGTGGTGCCCAAGAAGAATGGAAAGTTACGTGTGTGTATTAACCTTAAAAAAGTTAATGCCGCCACGATAAGAGATAGTTATCCGCTTCCAATCACTGAACATTTATTGGAGCGTGTTGCAGGCAAGGAAGTTTATAGCTTCCTTGATGGATTTTCAGGTTACAATCAAGTAGCCATTGCCCCAAAAGATCAACACAAAACGGCTTTTGCCACAGAATGGGGAATCTTTGCATTTCGGGTAATGCCATTTGGGCTCATCAATGCACCTGCAACATTCCAAAGGCTCATGTGTCATGTCTTCAAAGAGTTCTTGCGAAAGAGCTTAGAAGGATATGTGGACGACTTATGTGCTCATTCCCAAGAGCGAAGATACCACATCCCCGAGCTCAGACAGATCTTCAACAAGTGTAGAGAATATCGAGTGTGTCTGAACCCAGAAAAGTGTGTGTTCATGGTACGTCAAGGTAAAATCTTAGGTCACATTGTCTCTAAGAATGGAATATCAACAGATGAGGACAAGGTAAAAGCCATAGCAGAGTTGCCGAGGTGAAGGAATGTTAAAGATGTACAAGCCTTCATGGGCCATTGTGGATATTACTGTAGGTTTATTCACATGTATGCAATTATAGCTAAACCTCTTTATGCCTTATTGACAAATTTTGAGTGGAACGATGACTATGAAAAGTCCTTCAATGAGCTGAAGAAGCACTTGTGCACAGCGCCAATACTGACCACTCTTGATTGGAGGAAGCCATTCCATGTACACGTGGATGCATCCAATTATGCAATAGGATGTGTGTTGTCACAACCCACTAATGAAGGCAACCTAGATTTGCCTATAGCATATGCGAGTAGGCAATTGAACGCTATTGAACGAAACTACACCACAACCGAAAGAGAAGGCTTAGGCATGGTATATGCCGTAAAGAAGTTTAGACACTATTTGTTGGCCAACAAGTTCAAATTTTTCACTGATCATCAAGCTTTATTATACTTGGTCAATAAACCTTGCAACACGGGACGCTTAGTAAGATGGTTCCTCTTACTAATGGAATATGACTTTGAAGTTGTTGTTAGGAAAGGTAAGACCCACCTCAGAGCGGATCACCTTTCTCGCATCACTTCAGGTGAGTCACCGCAAGGAGTGTCCGATGAATTGCCCGACGCTTATCTGTTCAATCTAGAAGTTGTTCCTAAATGGGCAAATAAGTTGGTACCAGTCCTAACCTTCGGACCTATAAATAAAAATGTAAAAACAAACAAAGATGAAATTGTAAAATCACAAAAATATCAAATATTGTCAGGAAGCATGTATAAACAAGACACGGAAGGTGTTCTAGCTTGTTGTGTCGAGGACGATGAACATAGTAGTTGGTTGCAACAAGCCCATGAAGGATTTCTAGGGAATCACTATTCTAAACAACAAACATTGCAAAATCTAAAACGTTTAGGAGTGTATTGGCCTAGTATGGATAAAGAAATTCATGAGTGGATTAAGAATTGTCCAATGTGCAAAGAGAGACCCCCAATTGAACATGCTACCCTTTATCATGTGTCATTGATTCCAGATTGGAGTGCTCCATTGGTAGAATTCATGCGATCAGGAACACTACCTAGAGAGGCAAGTCTAGCAAGAAAACGAAGTATGGAGCAGGAGGCTAAAGACTATGCCTTAGTAGGCGATAACCTATATCGAAGAGGCAAAGATGGCTATTTAAGATTGTGCGTTCATGAATCAGAGTATTTGAAAGTCTTAGAAACTGCACATAGTAGTGTCGCAGGTGGACACTTTGGGCCTGAAAGAGTAATCAAGTCTATTCTATTCTCAGGAATTTGGTGGCCCACTCTTCATATGGATGCACATACCTATGTGAAGAAATGTGACACATGCCAACGTGCCCAGTACCCAATTAGAAAAGATGATATGCCTTTGAGGCCAATGATGGGAGGACGTGCATTCTCGAAGTGGGGCATAGACTTTGTAGGTCCTATTAACCCCCCAGCTAGAAACTCCCATGCAGAATACATTATTGTAGCCACAGACTACCTTACAAAGTGGGTAGAAGTCAAAGCCACCACGAAGAATGATGCTCAAACAACGGCAAAGTTCTTATTTGAGAATGTGTTCATGAGATACGGATTACCAATAGAGTTAGTAAGTGATAGAGGCACACACTTCTTGAATGAAGTAATCGAAAATCTTCTCCAAGAATTCTTGGTGATACATAAGAAGTCTGCCCCCTATCATCCACAAGCTAATGGACAAGCTAAGAGCACAAACAAGATCCTATGTAATGTATTGACAAAACTAGTAAATAACAAACGCTCTGATTGGGACAAACAACTTCATCATGCTGTTTGGGCCTACCGAGTTGCCTATAAAACGGTACTCAATGCCACCCCATTTCAGATGGTCTTCGGACAAAATGTTGTGCTACCATTGGATTTCCTAATCCCAACTTTAAAAGTAGCACAAGAGCATGATTGGAATGGACACGAGTTATCCTCGAGGATCTTTGATTTAGAACGCTTAGGTGAGACAAGGCTACGAGCAGCGGCAGGCATCTATGCTGCAAAGAAAAGGCAAAAGGCATACTTTGATGCACATATCAAGGATAAAGACTTGAAAGAGGGAGACCTAGTGTTGGTTTATACACTAAAGCAACATGCCCATAAATTGGAAAAGAGAGGATATGGACCCATGATCATTAATACAATTTCCACTAGCGGTGCAGTTCAATTGGCCACTTTAGAAGGTCATATCTTGCCGAACTATATAAGTGGTTGTCAAGTCAAGTTATATCAAGAACCTCTTACAGAGGAAATGCTAATGAGACTCAACACTGCTAAGAAGCGAAAAGAAGAGGAGTTAAGGGTTAGAGAAGAAGCACAAGCAGAGGTGAGAGAGCGCATCAGAAGAAATAAGTTACGACGATTAGGCCTAGACGTCAACACAAAAGCTCCAAAATATCACATGGACATGTGCCAAAAATCAGACCTAACTGCTTCTCAAATAATTGATCGACGTCCATTTGTGACCATAACGGTAGGCCAAGGGAAGAATGCAAAGACTGTGAGAGCATTAATTGACTCAGGTGCAGCAACTAGTGCAGTTAGACTTTCATACTGCCAAGACCTGCAATTGGACATCAAGTCAACTTCTTCAAGTTTGGGTACATGAACAATGCATTACATTAGAGTTAGACAATTGCATGCTCACAAATCCAGAGGTCACACATTCTCTTAGTTCTCCTGAAACCAATCTTCGTAAAGAAAACAATAACCCTACGAAGCAAAAGGACTCAATCATGGAAGCACAAGCTCAAAGGCCAGCGAATCTCTCTTCTTCTTCACATACTAATGCAAGTGTAAATTGACCAAAGAGGCAAGCAAAAATGACATCTGCTATATCAAGTAGACAGACGGAATTCAAGAAAAAAGAAGCTCAGGGCAGGAAGCAGATTTGGGTACGAAAAGGAGAACAACCACCAGCCTTGCCACAACCCTTCCCAGTCATGCAAGTCAACCATGCTAAAAGACGTACCAAGAAACGAAGACCAACTCAATCCTACGGACTTCGACAAATTTGGGTACCAAAGCAATCGAGGGAGGCCGACCATAATAACGTACAAATTTGGGTGCCAAAGAAGTTAGTTGCAGCTCAAAAAGGGCGATTACAAATGTGGGTACCCAGGACAATCTTACATGCACAAACACCACAAATCTCCCTCACAAGCAAAGCTTCCACAAAGACGCCAAGGAGAAGCAAGGGTTAAAGCCAAGCACAAAGAACCAAAAGAGATCAACCCACCTCTTCGACACTCATAAAAAGGCAACCAAAAAGGGTATGGGTTTGGAAGCCAAAAGTATTAGCAGCTTCCACAAAATTAACGAGCCAACCACGCTGGATACCAACTTTTAGACACCATTCCATGATGAAGGGGCCAAAAGTGATCTCCACAAAGCCACGTACCATTCTCAAATGGATCCCTATAAGGAGGATTACATCATTGCAAGATTCAATCGACACCTCCAAACAAAGGTTGCATCTAGTCTAGAATTAACATCAAAAAGCCTCGACCAACAACAACCATGTGGCTTTGGCATAACCTTGTCTTTCGCACCATTCAGGTCATGCATTTCCAAAGTATGCATTAATCTAGGGCCACATTACACGGCCGTGCATAGACACAATCGAGAATCCCAGGCACATGCGACACACCTGACACATGTATAATATTTTATTGACACTAACACCTTTATTCTTGTTTTATGCCATTGTTCAAAAAAAAAAAAAAAGGAGAGAAGGGGAGAAAAGCAAGAAAGACAAAGAGAGGAGACATGACCATGCGCTTGAAGAAGCTCATCCAGCAGCAAGGTCATTCCTCAACAAAACGACAAGCCAATGGTCAAACACGATGATGGAGTACAACACGGAGAGATGAAGATCAACAGACCTTTCAACATGGTAAGATATGCATGCATCAACAACACTATAACCATGATAGATTAGGAAACCTCTTCGTCGGCATACCCTTGAGCACTTCGCTCAAGACCCAATTTCTTGCACCATACTTCTTCTCATGCATTTTCCAAGTACGCATGCGTAGGGCTACATTACAAAGCCGTGCACAAGGCACATTCTTCTTCTAACCCATGCACTTACCCATCAGTCATGATGGGTCTCACAAGTACTTGGTATGGCAACTAGGGAAGCCATCTTTGGAAGAACCCGAGGATATCACAGCGACAACAACTAGAGCCAGGAAGCAATCCACGACAAGAGTTGCTCACAATCAACATTGACAACCTCTTTCGAGTAGCTCACAATTTTTGAATGCTCACAAAGACACGGACGAAGTCCATACACGGACAAAGTCCATACAGAGGTCGAAATGACAAAATGATGAACCTGACAACTGCCCAAAATACAATGGGAAGAGGAACTGCTCCTACTGATACATGAAGGACACTACCTCTCAATGTACTACATGGAACAACCACTACAACATGGGTATGTCAGGGACGACAGACTCAAGAGGGGGGGGAGTGTTGAAGCTCAAGGTCAAGGAAAAAGCATGGAAGCACATCAAAGAAGTGGACACACAAGAAGAAGGAACAAGTAGGGAGCTCCAAGATTCACATGTCAAATTTTCAGAAGAAATCCCTATAAAAATAGTGATTTTTATCACTAAAAATCATTATAAATACCATTTTCTATTTTTACAGCTCCATTTTGTTCAAGCCAAGGAGTCTTTGAGCTTGAGGAGTATTAGATGTATCATACTACCAATTTTCATAATTTTTAGATTCCGTTTGAGCCCCCAAATAAGCCCTAGAACCTAATTTTTAACTAGGCCAGACACTAGGTTTGGACAGGGCCAAAACCACACAAAAACTATAAAAAGGGCTGGAGAGCTCATTTTTGGGGGTTAGCTTGTTGAATATTTCAGCTTTGTAAGAGATTTCTTTTGTAATCGAAGCTTTCCATTGTTCCACTCTTTGCTCTTACCTTGTGCGTGTGTGTGTGTATGTGTGTGCATGCTTGTGTGCTTTCACTCATGCACTTGTGCATTTCACTTGCTCTTGGTCTTCATACCTAGCACAATGGTGAGTACCAACGTGAGGAGCTCCACCTCATAAATGTCAATCCGTGGAGACGTGAGAACTGGTATGAAGACCAAGAGCAAGTGAAATGCACAAGTGCGTGAGTGAAAGCACACAAGCATGCACACACATATACACACACACACGCACAAGGTAAGAGCAAAGAGTGGAACAATGGAAAGCTTCGATTACAAAAGAAATCTCTTACAAAGCTGAAATCTTCAACAAGCTAACCCCCAAAAATGAGCTCTCCAGCCCTTTTTATAGTTTTTGAGTGGTTTTGGCCCTGTCCAGAGCTAGTGTCTGGCCTAGTTAAAAATTAGGTTCTAGGGCTTATTTGTGGCTCAAACGGAATCTAAAATTATGAAAATTGGTAGTATGATACATCTAATACTCCTCAAGCTCAAAGACTCCTTGGCTTGAACAAAATGGAGCTATAAAAATAGAAAATGGTATTTACAATGATTTTTAGTGATAAAAATCACTATTTTTATAGGGATTTCTTCTAAAAATTTGACATGTGAATCTTGGAGCTCCCTACTTGTTCCTTCTTCTTGTGTGTCCACTTCTTTGATGCGCTTCCATGCTTTTTCCTTGACCTTGAGCTTCAACAGCTAGGATGTCCAAAAAAGCATGATTTTACACAAAAAGCAAATATGAAAAGCAAAAGCTTCCTCTTTTTTATTTTGATATAGACCCTCTACCTTACTATTGTAGTGGTGTTCTCTAGGTTCCCTTTTTTATTATTGCACACATGAATGCTAATGGTTGCTACCTTTTATTTATCTCGTTTGGCTCTCAAAAATGCTCTTCCATATGTTTTGATATGGTGCACAAGCTTCTAATTACTCCAAAATACAACCCCTTTCTCTTTCTCTCCCTCTCTCTCTCTCTCTCGCTATAGTTTGGAAAAATCACATTTACCTCTTCCATGTCTATGTTTTTTGAAACTATACACAAAATAGTTCTTCATAAAAGATAGCTATAGCATCTCAAATTTAGTATTATGATTTTTGTTGTTGTAGATTTGTTCCTAACAATTTGTGCCTCAAAGTTGATGATTTGTTATATCCCATGTGTTTGAAGAATATTCTATGGTGGCTTTTTCCTTTGTTTTAAGCTAGATTTTGTCCAATTGTGCCCCAAATTTGATGAAGATGAGTTGAAGTTTTAGACGTTGTGTTGTATTTTTCCTCTATTAATGTCATATTCCAAGCAACATTTGATTGTAGTTGAATGTACTTTGGTTGTATGTCTTTGATTTTGTCTTTGATGTCTCAAAACATGACTTGAATGCTCTAGAATTGCATGAGTTGAAGTTGATATTGTGCAACTCTTTCTAAGGTGAAAGTTGTGTTATGTCCATATTATGGAAGCATGGCATCCAATTATGTTTGATTCAATCAAGGTTTTCATCTTGCTTTTCCTTCACTACAAGGATAATGGGGGCATATCGACAACCCCAATAAAAAAAAAGTGGGGATTGTCACTTATGTGATGCTTTTGTTAAAAATCATCACATAAGCGACACCCACACACATATAGACACACATAGATACACACATATACACACACATATACATACATATATACACATATACACACATATACACACACACATACACACATTTACATACACACATATGCACACACATACATGCACACATATACATACACACATATACACACACATACATACACACATATACACACATACACATACACACACATATGCATACACACACATACACATATAGATACTTACACATATACATACACACACATACACTCACATGCATACATACACATGCGTACACACATTTTCATACACACACATACATAGACACACATGCACATACATAGACACATGCATACACACATAGGGATACATACATATGCACATATACACACACAAACACACTATACGAACACATGCATACACACATATACAAACACATGTATACACACACACACATACACACACATACATACACACATATGCACACACAATCACACTATACAAACACCTGCACTCCCAGTAAAGCATTGCAATCTATCACTCCATATGAGGCTTGGCATGGTCGCAAGCCATCTGTTGCTCACTTTCGTGTTTTTGGTTGTCTCGCATATGCATTAGTGCTTGAACAACAACATAGGAAATTGGATCATGAAGGAGTGAAATGTATTTTTGTTGGGTATAGTTATGAAAGCAAAATCTATCATCTATATCATCCACAGATGAAACGCATTATGGTTAGCCGTGATGTTATTTTTGTGGAAGATGCTATTCAGCATTTACTTTCATGTACAAAGGAGACATTTGTTAGCTGCAAAGACATGTATGATACTTTTTTGTGTCTTTTTACAGGTGGAGAGTCTAGTGCTTGTCCTAATGATGCAACTTCTTAGCCTTTGTAGGTTTCATGTGATGATGCAGATCATTCCATTTCTGATGCAGATTTACATGATGCACTTGTTGATGAGAGAGTTGATATTGAGAAGGCAAAAACTATCCCAAAATGGTTGGTGCAGACTTTGTGTGACAGCAAATTAGATGCACCTCTATAATGTTATTCTCGTTTAGGCTCTCGTAGTGCCTTTTTTACATCAGATTGCTATGCTATGGCTGCCTCTAGTCTTCGTGATGAGAATGAGCCTGTTTTGTTTGGTGAAGCACAAAATTCTAAAAATTGGATGGCTGCTATGCAATCAGAATATGATGCTATCATAAAAAATGGTACCTGGTCTTTATCTGACTTGCCTCCTGGCAAGAAGCCCATTGGCACTAAGTGGGTACACAAGCTGAAGCATAAACCTGATGGAATAGTTGACAGGTATAAGGCTAGGCTTGTTGCAAAGGGTTATGCACAGGAAAGAGGCATTGATTTTGATGAAACCTTTGCTCCTACATGCCGAATGACTATTGTTTGTAGCATCTATGCACTTGTAGCCCATCATGGTTGGAATGTACATCTTTTGGACATTAAAACTACATTTCTGAATGGTGACTTGCATGAAGAAGTTTATGTTTTTCAGCCCCGTCGCTTTGTGCAAAAATGCATGAAAACCAAGTGTGCAGGTTGAAGAAGGCATTATATGGTTTAAAGCAAGCACCATGTGCTTGGTATGAAAAGACACATGTCTATCTGATTGCACATGGTTTTGAGAATAGTCCAACTGAAAGCACCTTATATGTTAAGCGTGATAATGATGTGCTTGCTATCACACAAAGTCTACACTGGCCATTTTAGCATAGTTTTTGCTTCCTCAATATCAGCTCTCTCATCAACAAGTGCATCATGTAAATCTCAATCAGAAATGGAATGATCTCCATCATCACATGAAACCTGTAAAGGTTGACAAATTCCTTTGTTGTTTTGCAAGAGAGAATATGAGGGATAATGGCACATTTGACAAAGAAAGATATGAATGCATGTGCCTGAGCATCTCTAATATCCCATTGAATTTGCTCTATAGTAGGTGAAGCAGGAAGTGTAGGACAAACATCAACCTGAAGATCATCATCTTCAGTGCCATTTGCATCACCTTCAATAATTGTATTTGTGGGTGTAGTAGGTCATTTTTCAAATATTCCATACTCCTTTTGCCACCAATACAATGACCCATCATATTTGCCCATAATGGGTAATTGTTACCATCCAACCTGTCCTCAGCAATCAACATATGGAATACATCATTGCTTTCAGCCATGGCCGCCAACTAAAATACACTTATGAAGCAAAATTATTGCATCTCAAAAATTTTAACAAAATGTTACCATTAGTGTCCATGTGAAAGGCCAAATGGCCACCGAACACTTCTTTGTATATGTTCTTTAATAAAACATATAGTGGCCTGGTCAGTCACACATTGTAAGTTTGACCGCATTCGTAACACCTAAGAAGTTTGTGTCCGTGCTCCCTATGTACTCTGTTATTTTGTGTATTCTGCAGCCTCTGCGCAGAGTACCGTGTGTGGCCCTAAGAGCTCAGTTTTTACTCCAAAGATATCATCGTGGAGCTCTCAAGAAGGAGAGCACACTGTGGTGCACCACCATTGAAATACTTCACTAGTATCATAGCATTTCGACACAAACAATTTGTTCCTTTTATGCGAGCAAAGCGAGCACCCACCCAGCCACCCAAGGCTTACGACTAAGGTAGCGATCAAGGCATAGACCTTGGCATACCTTGTCATCCAAGTCACCAAAGTCACCATTGGTGTCGTTGGCTGCACACGAGGGAGCTCGCTTAACCATGGCAATCTCTTTCCACTAAGCTACACTCTTGTGGTGTCTGAAGAAGGGGAAATACTAAGGTTAACATTACCTTGAACATGTTTTGGTCCCTCAAAGCTTCATTCTTTGCTTTCAAAGCTTGTTTTTGAAGCATTTTTGGAGTGTCTTTTGGAGCCATTTTGGAGTACTTTCGCACATAGTGAAATGACACTAAAAGGCATTCAGCCTTTTAGTGTGATTTTACTGCATATATTGAGCACATACACACTATGTACGCTTCTGTGGATACCGCTTATGTACATCCATGTGCTCATTGACATAGCAGTTATGTTTTTGCATAAAGCCTTTTACATTTGGTAATGCGGGTCGTGGTGACGTTTTCTTAACTGGGAGACACCCAGATGTCAAGGTCTCTTCGAATGATTCACTATGCAGGTAAACATGATAATATTTGATGTTTTATGATATTTTGACACTAGTCATATGCTCATTTTGCAGAGGATACTGTAGCAAAATTTTCCCAGATTTTTGGTTTTGTCAACTATACAGTGGTGGATTTACTCCTTGATATAATTATTCATCGGTATTTGGACTCTTCTAGCTCCATTATCATTTTATTCAGTTCTCTACCATCATGGCATCAGAGGTCTCAAGCACATCTGGTGGATCAGGATCTAGTGCCAGTGTTCCGAGGAGGAGTTATAACTTGAAGGGCAAAGACCATTTTGAGGTTTGAAAATTTGATGGCACAAACTTTATTGTATGTAAGAATCAAATTGAAAATGTGTTGATTCAGAGGAGGCAATGGAAGCCAGTGAATGGAATTTCAAAGAAGCATGTTGACATGGATGAAGATGATTGGGATGAGTTAGATGAAATGGCCAGGTCTACCATTTGCTTGCACCTTGCAGATAATGTTTACTTTATAGTATTAGACTGTGAAAGTGCAGAGGAACTTTGGTAGAAGTTATGCAATACATATGAAAAAGAGACGACATCGAATAAAGTGTATCTGATGAGAAAATTATATGACCTTTGCATGAAGGACATAGATAGTGGTGTTGCTCATCTAAATGAGTTTGATGCTATATTCTCCCAGTTATAGGCTCAAAAAATGGATATGGATAATGAAATGAAAGCAATATTGTTGTTATGCACCTTGCCATCATCATGGGATATGTTTTGCATAGCTATTAGCAATAGTGCACCTCGTGGTAAACTCGTTTATGATGACATATGTGGAGCACTCTTCAGTGAGAAGATTCGTAGAAAATCTATGGTTGGCACTCGGAGTGGAGATGCATATAATGTTCATGATTCTTACCAAGAAAAGAATCAGCAACGGGTAGGAGCAACAACAAAGAAAAGAATGGTCAATGGAATAAGAGTAGAAGTAAATCAAGAAAGAGGAATATGAAATGACATTATTGTCATAAGAAGGACACATGAAGAAAGATTGTTATGCATTAAAGAATGTTAAAGGTAAAGGGAAAAATGTTGATGGGCATGTTAAACAGTTACCTGAACCATCTACTTCGATTGTGAATATTGAAAAAATTAATGTTGTTTCTCATGATGCTGGTGTGTTGACACTTGATAGTACTATGGTAACTGAGGCTCTCATGGCTGATTCTCTTTCCCACACATGGCTGCTAAATTCTAGTGCTTCTTTCCATGTGAAACCACACAGAGAATGTTTCTCTAATTCTGCAGCAAAGTCTCTTGGTATTGTGAAACTTGGTGACTCTTACCAGTGTGACGTTGTGGGGATTGGAGATGTGGTTGTGCAGTTCATTGATGGTTCAAAATTTACTATGCATAATGTATGCCATGTACCTCAGTTATCCTGTAGTTTGATGTTAGTTGGTCAACTTGATGACCTTGGTTACAAGGTGGTCCTCTATGCTCAGTCCTTTCGTATATCAAAGGGCAATATGGTTATTGCAAAAGGAAGCAAAGTTGGATCACTTATCCTTTATTTGTATCACAGAAAGAACACTTGTTAGTTGTTACTAAACAGCCTACCATTGTGTTATCTTTCTCTAATTTTTCATTTTGTGAGCATTGTCAATATGGAAAGAAAACCAGAAATTGCATAGAATGCACATTGACTCTTCAATTCAGCCTTTAGATCTCGTTCATACAGATGTGTGCGGTCCTATGCCCACTAGGTCCTTAGGTGGTTCTCTTTACTTTGTCACTTTCATAGATGATGCTACTACAAAAGTTTGGGTATATCATATCAAATCAAAGGATGAGGTATTCCCTACTTTCAGAATATGGCTTGTTTTAGTTGAGACTCAAAATGGGACTAAGCTTAAGGCTTTATGTTCAGATAATGGGGGTGAGTATATCTCACATGAATTCAGCCTTTTTTGTCAGTCTAAAGGGATTCTTAGAGAGTTTACAGCTCCTTATACCCTAGTACAGAATGGTGTAGCTAAAAGGATGAATAGAACTATTCAAGATAGAGTAGTTTCTATGTTGCATCATGCAAACCTCTCACAAGGCTTTTGGGCAGAAGCAGTATTGACTGCAGTTCATGCGATTAACCTTTCATCTAGTATTGGCAAAGGTTTGAAAGTGGCATAAGGGTTATGGATAGGGAAGCCACCATATTATGATCATCTTTGAGCTTTTGGGTGTGAAGCATATGCTCATATACCCAAGAATCTTAGACAAAAGTTGGACCATAAGTCAAAGAAATGCATTTTTCTTGGATATGGTCAAGAAAGACAATTTGGATATCGCTTATGGGATCTTGAAACACAATCAGTGATCAAAAGTAGTGATGTCATTTTCAATGAGTCTAAGATGCATAAACAATCCATTAAGAAGGTTGAAGTGAGAAGAGTGGTGTTTGAAGATACTAGCCCTCCAGTTAATATGCATAAAAATGTTGCACATAGGGAAGTTCAAGAGAATTTCTGATCAGATCAGTCTACACATGTTCCTATTCAGCAACCATTGAGATGCTCTACACGTGTCTCCCATCCACCTGATAGATACATTCCACGTTTAGATTTTGTTATGCTAACAGATGCCAGTGAGTCTTCTTTGTACAAAGAGGCTATGCAGATAGAGGATCATGTCAAGTGGGAGCGTGCCATGAAGAGTGAGTTGGATTCTATTCACAAGAATGGTACTTGGGATTTAGTACCTTTGCCAAAGGGCGGGAAAGATTTACCATGTAAATGAAATGTAAGCTGAAATTCACATCAGATAGTGCTTCTCCAAAGTATAAAGCATGACTTGTTGCAAAGGGTTTTAAGCAACGACATGGTGTTGATTTCGAGGAAATCTTCTCTCCATTGGTCAAGATGACTACCTTGTGCATGTTGCTTGGATTTGTTGCAATGGATGACTTAGTGCTAGTACAAATGGATGTGAAATTCTTCCATGGAGATCTTACAAATGAGATCCATATGGAACAAACTGAGGGTTATGTAGTTCCTGGCAAGGAAAGTCTAGTTTGTAAGCTCAAGAAGAGCTTGTATGGACTTAAATAGTCCCCTAGACAATGGTACCAAAAGTTTGATGCTTTTATGAAGTCTTAAGGTTATTCTCGAAGCAATGAGGATCATTATCTCTACACAAAGAGATGCTCAGATGGCAGCTTGATATGCTTGATACTTTATGTCGATGATATGTTGATTGCTGGGAAGTCCTTTTATGACTTGTCAATTCTCAAAAAGAAGTTGAGTTAGACATTTGATATGAAGGATTTGGGAGATGCCAACCATATTCTTGGCATGCACATTACTCATGATAGAAGTCAAAGATGCATATAATTGTCTCAAAGTGAGTACATATCCAAAGCACTTCAAAGGTTCAATATGCAAGGTGGAAAGGCATTGTGTACACCTTTACCCACATATGTGAAATTGAGCAAGGATGATTGCCCCAAATCAGATGAGGAAAAGTAATTCATGACCAAAATTCCCTATTAGTCTGTTGTTGGTAGTCTCATGTATGCTATGGTAGCTATGAGACCAAACATTGCATTTGCAGTGGGAGTTGTGAGCAGATATATGTCTAATCTTGGCAAGAAACATTGGCAAGTGTTCAAGATCATTTTGAGATATTTGAGTGGCACTAAGGATAAGTGCCTATGTTTAGATAGAGGGAAAGCATCCATTATTGGTTACACACATTCTAACTATGTTGGTTATGTAGACAATCGTAAATCTACATCAAGATACATTTTTCATTTTATTGGAGGTGCTATCTCTTGGAGATCTCATCTTCAAGAATGTACAACTATTTCCACCACAGAAGCAGAGTATGTTGCAGCAAGTGAGGCATGTATGGAAGCATTGTGGCTTTCTCATCTTGCTTGTGATATGGGTTTACCTCAGCATGCACCTCGTTTGCTCAATGATAGTCGGAGTGCCATTGCTTTCTTTAAGAATCCAGTCTATCATGCAAAGACCAAACACATTGAGGTGAGGTATCACTTCATTAGAGATTGCTTACCCACTGAGCGCATTATTCTTGAGAAGGTTCACACTCAAGAAAATGTTGCAGATGCTTTGACTAAAGCTCTACCACAGTAGTTTTCAACACTGTTGTCACTTGATGGGGTTTACTTGATTCATGATCATACACAGTCACTTGTATATTGTGTAACATGCCCATCAAGTGGGAGGTATAGTTTGCATACTTACACTTAGTTATTCTTTATTATTCTTTATTTTTCTCCCATAGTTACTTTGGACATATTGGCCTTTAATGGGAGATTGTTACCGTTAGTGTCCATGTGAATGGCCAAATCGTCACCGGTCACTTCTTTGTATATGTTCTTTAATAAAACATATAGTGACATGGTCAATCACAGATTGTAAGTTTGATCGCATTTGTAACACCTTAGAAGTCTATGTTCGTGCTCCTTGTGTACTGTCTTTTTTTGCATATTTAGCAGCTTCTATGTGGAGTACCATGTGCGGCCCTAGGAGCTCGATTTTTACTTGGAAGATATCGTCATGGAGCTCTCAAGAAGGAGAGTGCACTGTGGTGCACCGCCATCAAAATACTTCACAAAACTACCTTGCCGATCTGTATTAAACCTGTAGCAGACTTTGAGGCACTTGTACTGGCAAACTGAAACCTATATATATGTTTGGCACAAAAGGATGAAATTGTCTACATAGGCACTATGATAGTGCATTCGGAGGCTGAAATGAGATCAAATCAAAATTTCGACGCCATAGAGCCAAGCAGTCTTGAAATCCTAATTGTTATGAGTATGCTCAACAATTTTTGTGCAATTTTGAGACTATGAATAGAGGGTTGTCGATGACACCCTAGATGAAGTGGCAACGTGCTCTCATACCAATTGTTGGAATTTGAGGTCTATGGAAGCATGTGAACAACAAAAGGAAGAAGAAGTAGCTTGAAGCACAACACACAATACTGCATGTATTACCAAGTGAATGTACAAAGATTTGTCACACGTTAGGGTTATAGGTGTATATACAAGTCGGGGGGAAAAAACCTCTTAAAGAAGGAAAAAAGTGTGCCGAAAGTCCTAAGTGTGTTCACACACATCACCACTTAAACATATCAATAGATTTGTGATAAGCACATGGACTTTTATGGAGTGCCCATTGAGATATGAATTACATGTTCCTTAGAGTATTTATGGATAAGCTAAATATAAGAATAGATTTTGTTGTATAAATCTTGGGCTAGACCCTCAGATATTGGTATTTATCTTTGGAAAACCTTGGTTTAATTTAATGGGTTAGACCCTTGAAGTGGGAACCTATGTTCTTGGTTTTAACCCTTGGAAATTTATTTCAATTGAAGTCTCAATTGAAGGGTTTTTACCTTAGGAATAATCATTCTAAGGTAAAGGAACCTTAGCCTTGGGAGAAGCTTCTCCCAAGTGACACCTTGACTCGTACGTAAAGGGAATGCTTCAATTGAAATTGAAGCCATGCGCTTTACTTTGGAAAGTGTCCACATGAAGGACACTTGGAAGGACACATGGAAGGACACATGGATGAATATTAAGACATGCACCGCTTGGACCTTTGGTATAAATATGAGTGGAGTTGGATGGGTGGATACATACTCACTCACTCTCTGGTGAATGTTATACTCTAGGAAGAAGCTTTTTATAACAATGGTAATCATAACTTGGTTTGTTTCAATTTCAAGTACTTGTGGTTGTTGGGTGTGTATAGAACTGTGAGAGACACACGAGAAGCACACACAAGGAGCACAAATGCAACAAGATACACGGAGAAGATGAATGGCTGGAATAGCTCTCTCTAATTGATGATAAACTGAACTAAATTAAGAGTTGAATAATATCCCCAAGTACAAAGTACCACCACATATGAGTGAATCATGTATGTGGTAACATGGGGGAAAAACCTCTAGCCAGCACTAGAGTAAAAAGTGCCCATGTATAGGGAAAAGGTTCACATCAAAGCTACTTGAGGAACACATGAGTGTAACAAACCCCCCTAGAGCGAACGATGTGAACACATACAAGGAGTGACAGATCAGACCCCACAAGGTAATAAGCATAAAGCTTTGCAAAAAGCTTCAAAGTTTTCCCATGGAAGAGCTTTGGTGAATGTGTCTGCCACATTATCTTGTGTAGGCACATATACCAATTTGGTCTATGCATGAAACACTGGGTTTTGTAACAGCCAATGCACTCTGACTATCAGTGAGAATATGCATAGTAGCATCAATCTCCATGCAAAGGTCCAACAATAGGCATCTCAGCCATATACACCGCATTGTAGCTGTTAAAATTTCCCTGTACTCAACTTCACATTTCGATGTCACCACTGTAGGTTGCTTCTTACTCAACCAAGATATGCATGAGTTTCCAAGGAAAAAGAAATTATCTTTAGTGGACACACAAGTATCATAACAACCAACCCAATCACTATCTGTAAAAGCATGCAAGCATGGTTGAATATCTCTTCCATAAAAGAGACCTAAACTCAAAGTGCCTTTGAGACATCTAGAAGAAGATTGGAGCTTTGGTTTTGATGAACCCAAAGTTGAACCATACTTGCTTTTCCCCTTCTATGAGATAGCAAGTGCTTGCGTTCCCTCAATCAAACCACTCCTATTCACTCTAGATTGCTCTTCTTGCAAAAAAAGAGACACAACCTCATCAAATGCATACATATTGGGATTCCCTTTGCAACCAAACAGAGTGTAGTGGAAAAGTTTTGAAAAGATTCTGGTAATTCTTTCAACAATGTAGAGATGAGTGATGCATCCAAAATAATCTCATCTACGTTTTCCAATTGCTCCTTCAAGTCCTTGATGTATGCAAGCAAGAGTGTCCCATGCTTGTCTTGATGTAGAACATGACCAAATGTGTGGAACTATATGATGCTTCACAAAAAGCACAATCAATGCATGAGCTTGAGCATCTTTCCATACCATCTAAGTTGCTCATGTATAGGTGGAGAAGGAGAAACCACTGTACTTGAAGAAGAAGCTCCATCTGTGACAATAAACTGTGAAGTAGAAGAACCTCGGGGTCTTTGATCTACATCTTCCACTATGTTCCAAAGTTTTTTTGCAGCAAGAACATGCTTCATCATGTAAGACCACATTGGATAGTTGGTCCCATCAAGATTATCTTCAGCTTGAAGCATGCCAAACAAGTCATTTTTGCCCGCCATTTCACTAAAGAACAAGAATGTGACAAAATCTTTACTTTGACGAAAGCTGAAATGAATGCTAAAATTTTAGCTCACAAATTGTCACTCGGATGGAGATTCTGACTACACGAGTGGCTTCAAAATGGGGGTACAACCCTAGTGCAACTACTGGAAATGTTTCTTGGCAACTGAAATTCACTATTCTAAATCAATTTGCATTGTTAAAAGTGTGTGCATGCCGCGACACAAAAAATCAAAACTTGAGAAGGAGTTGAACTTGCTCTGATACCACTATTGGGTGTGTGTAGAAGTGCAAGAGACACATGAGAAGCACACACAAGGAGCACAAACAAAACAAGAAACACGGAGAAGATGAATGACTGGAATAGCTCTCTCTATTGACGATGAACTAAACTAAAGTAGGAGCTGAATAATATCTCTAAGTACAAAGTACCACCACATATGAGTGAATCATGTATGTGGTAACATGGGGAAAAAACCTCTAGCCAGACTAGAGTAAAAAGTGCCCATGTATAACAAAAAGGTTCACATCAAATCTACTCAAGGAACACATGAGTGTAATAGTGGTACTCCTTGATCTTTGTGTAGGACTCCATCTTGAAGCTAAAAGAAGTGAGAACTCTCTCAAATTCTTTTGTGAAATTTTACATCACTCAGTCCCCCTCGGACCACGCTCGTGTGGAGAATCTCAGCCTCAAAGGCATGCCACAAAGGACTTTTTTCAAAGAAAATGTTTCAATTTGGGCCGCCTCACAAGCATCGGTCAGGAGGTGAAGTAACCATTTGAAGAGGGGTGCATGACCCCCCTCTTATCCCTCAAAAGAGAAAAGGAAAAGGCCCCCCCATCCACCACACGAGCAGCCAAGAGAGGCACCCATGCAACCCATAAGTCTGCACACTCAGCCCAATCGTGAGTGCAACAAAAGCTTAGTCGAGCACCTTCTTGAAGTTGTGAGATACACCAAAAGTATTCTCTCTATGTAATCATCTTCTCTACCTTTTGGCCTCACATATGGGATAAATCCCCTGTCAAACGGATGCATGCGAGCTAGTTTCACCTTCTACTTTCTACACATAATTGAAGATGGATTTCGAGAATCTCAAGTAACTTAGCAAAGCATTCATACTCCATTCAAATTACTTTGAAGTATACCCTTGAACTTTTCAAACTTAAGTTTTGGGTGTAAGAAGAAGGCCATGTTGAAGGACATTTGAAGGGTCAAGAAGACATCCCCCGAAGCACAAGAGGAGGCTCATTGTTTTACATTATGGAATATGTTGAACAATGCATTGTTGGAGTGTTAATTTATTAATGTATTAATGTGTTTTGGTGTTTTTGATATAGAAGTTGAAGGTTCGTGAGGGCGTGAAAGCGTGAAGGGCGGACATCAATAATCCGACTTTAGGGCGGACATCAATAAATCTGATTATAATTTAGTTTATAAATAAATCCGCGTAGAAGGTTCTATTGTTAGAAATAGTTAGAAAAATAGTGGTTAGAATAAGAGTTATTGTAGACCGCAATTTTTTATATTAAAAGAAGAGGTGTTCTATGAAAGTCACCAACTTTTAGTTTCATGCATGCTTTTCGAAGCCACTCTCATGTAACCACTCTTTTCGACGTAATCAAAAATTCCTATAAATACATGCACTCTGTGGATTGTCGAAACAGAGTGCATGGGGGGAGATTGCACCCAATACTGCGTTCAATCTCATCTCTTGGTGTCTCTATTTTTCTGTGTGTTTTCTACGTTCGTAACCTCTGTGTGCATGTGAGCGAGATCCTGATAACAGGGTATCAGAGCCTTGCACGCATCACTACGGAGGGATCTGTTTCTATTCATTTTGGCGAATTGATCTCTGTTTCACTGTTCGTTGTTCTCTGTTCTCGATCCGATTCTGGTTCCGATTCCGAAGGCGTCGACTAAGGCATAGAACTTAGGCATAACTTAAGGCATTACTTTGGCATCTTTGGCACCCAAGGCTCCCTTGGCAACCGTTGGCAACCGTTGGCTATGCACGAACCAATTTTAATGTATGAGTGGCAATAAGGACTTTTAGATTCACCAAGGTGGGAGGATTTGAACCCAAAACCTCACCCACACAAGGGAATTGTTTTACCACTACACTATCTCTTTGTGTTGTCACTCTACTTCTCTTTTCTTATATTTAACATAACTTTCATCTCTTTCTTACTTTTTCAATTCCCAAGAACAACCATTCCATTTACATTTTAACTCAAACAAACTCAAAAATTGTTTTTACATATCTAGCAAGAAGGTTTTGTCTCTACATCCTCATGGACCCTATGAACAACATGGAGGATTTCGGCGAATCACCTCTACCCGAGGTCACACTCGAGCAACAATTAGAGCTCCTGCAACACGAATTATGAGGTGCTCAGAACGAGATCGGATAGCACGATGAGATACTCAAAAAGATGCAAATTGATGAAGACAACCTTAGGAGGGTGGTCAAAGCTATTGTCTCTGTCCAGTCGGATGGCACACATTCCAAGATTGTCGTTAAGAATTACCAGGTTTATACTGAGCATCCAACAACGTGGAAGGCTTTCCAAGATAAAGTCAAGGATTCTTTTCTTCCTCCTCAATACCATTTACATGTTCGACGTGCATGGACGACCCTTACATGGAAGAAGGGAGATACGGTTACTACCTACATGGAACAGTTCTGGCAAAATTTACTATTGGTTCGAATGCTTGAAGACATACCGGAGGATAGCTTGCAGTGGAAATACGAAGATGGTTTGGAGGTGGGAATCCAAGCTAAGCTTCACAACTTACGACCTATAACCCTCAATGAGGCTATATCTTTTGCCCATGATGCAGAGAAAGAATTCCGTTCCATAACCAAGTCACTTCGTCTACAACAACCATGTCAACGACCACTTTTTGTTAAACAAAATCTTCCCATGAAACGTACTTTTAATGCCCCATCTTACCCTAGTTTTCCTCGTCCACTACAATCCAATTACTGAACTGCACCTATTGCTTCATCTCTCCAACCTACCAAACCACCTACCCTACAAACTTCAGCAATGGATGCCCAACAGAAGCGACCACGAATCACTTGTTTTGTCTACCCAGAAAGCACGTTCCCAAGCTTGTTCGCCTTGGCACTTACTTTGCTTTCTTCAAAAGTTCCCGATGATCCTGTAAGAACCTCAAGTTTAGCTTCAATTTGGTCCTTCAATTGATAGAAAATTTATTTCAGACACTTTTTAATGACCCTTGTTCCCCCTTTTGTATTGCTAAAAATTTTCCTCTAGAGCTCCCTTGGTGTACCTACCCCTGAGTGTGTCAACTTCAAAATATCATAGCTGAAAATCAACGCATAGGGCGTGTAGTATATGCCACGAGCTTTCCGACAAGCCCTAGAGCTCAAAAAATGGATTTCGTATGAAAAAGTTATGATTGTTCAGGGTTTAGGGGGTTAAACAGACAAATAGAACCTTTCAGGAGTTTTAATGCATTCTTCTAAGGCCTTTGTAAGTGTATGAGTATTTGAGTATGCAAATATGCCCCAAAATTTAGCCTAAATTTCCAAAAAATTACCCCTTTATTTTTTTTTTACCGAAAATGTCTGTCTATCGCGATAGACGGTGTCTGTCGCGATAGAGTGGTCTGTCGCGATAGACGGTGTCTGTCGCGATAGATGGGTCTGTCGCGATAGACGGTGTCTGTCGCGATAGAGTGGTCTGTCGCGATATACAGTGTCTGTCGCGATAGATGGGTCTGTCGCGATAGACGGTGTCTGTCGCAATAGAGTGGTCTTGGTCTGTCGCGATAGACAGGGTCTGTCGTAGAATTTGGTCTATCGTGATAGACGGATGTCTGTCGCGATAGACGGTGTTTGTCGCGATAAACGGTGTCTATCGTCTGTCGTGGTTTTGGTCTGTCGCGATAGACGGTGTCAATCGTCTGTCGTGGTTTTGGTCTGTCGCGATAGACGGTGTCTATCATCTATCGTGGTTTTGGTCTGTCGCGATAGACGGTGTCTATCGTCTGTCGTGGTTTTGGTCTGTCGCGATAGACGGTGTCTGTCATAGAATTTGGTCTGTCGCGATAGACGGGTGTCTGTCGCGATAGACGGTGTCTGTCGCGATAGACGATGTCTATCGTCTATCGTGGTTTTGGTCTGTCACGATAGACGGTGTCTGTCGCGATAGATGGGTCTGTCGCGATAGACGGTGTCTATCGTCTGTCGTGGTTTTGGTCTGTCGCGATAGACGATGTCTATCTTCTGTCGTGATTTTGGTCTGTCGCGATAGACGGCGTCTGTTGCGATAGACTGAACAAACGCAAATTTTTGAGAAACTTCTAGTGATTTGGAGTTGTCTAATGGTGTAGGTTACCGTGCCAAACACGCATTCACAATATATCAAGTTTTTCTGTCTGTCGCGACAGACAGAAGTCGTCGTCCCGGGACCTGTGCAGAGTCTGTCGTACCTGCGCAAGCTGCTGGAGAAGGTGGTACAGCTAGTTCCTGCAACAAAAGCTCAAAAAACACAAAAAAACAGATCGCATGCAAGCTCTCTCTCGCTCTCTATCACAATGGGATGAGGAAAATGAGGTGGGGAGTGGAATATGACCAAAAAACTGAAATTTTTGTGGAGATGGAGATGGAGGTGGGAGATGGTGGGGATGATGATGGTGATGATGGTGATGCAAAAATAAGAAAAAATGAAGAAAAATAAGGAAAAGAAAGGATATTACCTATAACTCCAATGTTTCAACTCGACGTCTTACCATCACAGGCTCGTCCTCGAAGCTCTCTCCCCGGCAACGGCGCCAAATTTGGTGTCACTCTAGCACAATGGTGAGTACCAACGTGAGAAGATTCACCTCATAATTGTCAATCCGTGGAGACGTGAGGACTAGTATGAAGACTATGAGCAAGTGAAGGCACAAGTGTGTGAGTGAGAAGCACACAAGCATGCACACACATACACACACGCGCACACAAGGCAAGAACAAGGAGAGGAACAATGGAGTTCTTTGCATTAGTCAAAAAGTCTCTTACATAAGCTCAATTCACAAACAATCTAACCTCTAAAATGAGCTCTCTAGCTCTTTTTATAGTTTTCTAACTAGCTTTGGTCTTGTCCAGACCTAGTGTCCGGCCTAGTTAAAAATTAGGTTCTAGAGCCTATTTGAGGGCTCAAACGAAGTCTAAAAATGATGAAAATTGATATGTAGCTAATTCTAATACTCCTCAAGCTCGAGGACTCCTCGGCTTGAACAAAATGGAGTCTATTCTACCAAAAATGGAATTTACAATGTTTGTGTAGTGATTAAAATCACTTGAGTTGTGAATGGTCCTTGGAAAAAATGATTAGGCCTTGTTGCCGTATTGTGCATGACTGCTCTATTGTACCTGTATGCTCTTCATATGACCTGTATGCCAACAGCATCTTAAAATAGTTTTTCATTTACTATGAAAGAACACACTCTACACTAATCCTGAAAAGAGTTACTGTTTTCAACGTAAGCTAGAATATCTAGGACATATTACTTCAAGTGAAGGTGTGCATGTGTATCCAAAGAAGATTAAAGTTATAGTAGAATGGTCTACACCACAATCAGTCAATGATGTTCGTTCTTTTCTTGGGTTGACTAGTTTCTATAGGAAGTTTGTTCGAAAATTTTCTTATTTAGCATCGCCCCTTACCTTGTTATTGAAAAAGAAAATAAAATTTGCATGGGGACTTACCCAACAACAATTCTTTGAAAAACTCAAACATGCACTTTCACATGCACCTGTTTTACAATTACCTGATTTTTCACAACCCTTTCATGTTGTTACTGATGCTAGTGGTTTAGGGATAGGTGCATTTTTAATGCAAAATGAGCATCCCATTGCATTTGAGAGTAGGAAGCTTAAGCCCTCTGAAAAGAATTATAGTACATATGATAAAGAATTGTTAGCAATTGTGCATGCTTTGCAAATTCGAAAACACTATCTTATGGGATCTGAGGTCTTAATCAAAACTGATCAACGGGCTATTAAGCATTTATTAAATCAGCCCTTAATCTCTGATCGCCATCTTAAACGGGCATCATTCATTCAAAATTTCCAACCCATGATCCAATATTAGCCTGGTAAAGCTAATGTTGTAGTTGATTCTCTTAGCCGATTTCCTTCACATTCTGTTATTTTGCCTAATATTTATGCCATCCAAATACATTTTTTTCAAGAAATGGTTTCCACTTATGCATGTGATTTGTATTTTTCACGTGCATGGCATGAATTCAACAATGGTGCATCTTTATGTGATGAACATTATATTTCATAATGATTTTCTTTATCTTCAACATAGATTATGCATAACCCAAGCTTTTAAAGATCTTTTCTTCAAAGAAATGCACGAACCATCTTACATGGGTCATAGAGGCATACAAAGCACCATTCCTGCCTACAAACATTTCTTCTTTTGGCCACACATGGAAAAAGATATTGCACATTATGTTTCTTAATGCATTGTATGTCAGCGTGTAAAACGTCATCATGGTAAACCATTTGGATTATTAATGCCACTTCCCATTCTGAACGGACCATGGGAATAGATTTCTATGGATTTTATCACAGGTCTTCCCATCACTTCATCACATAATGATATGATTTGGACAATAGTTGATAGGTTTAGTAAATATGCATATTTCATTCCATGTAGGAAAACTTGTCTACACCTCAGGCTGCAAAATTATTCATTAAATGCATTTTCCCACATCATGGATTTCCTAAAGTAATGTTATCTGATCGTGATGTTAGATTTTGTAATCCTTTTTGGGTTTCCTTATTTCCACATTTTGGTTCTAAAAAAGATTTTAGCTCTGCATTTCATCCCGAAAGTAGTGGACAAAGTGAAGCTACAAATAGTACTATTTTTTATTTATTGCTTGTTATTCATTGGATAGTCCCACTAACTGGGATGAAAAGTTGCCATTGCTTCAATTTGCTTATAATAACACCACACACACCACTACTAGACATGCACCTTTTGAAATTGTTTATGGTAAAAAGCTTCCCACTCCCATGTCACTCACCCAAACTGACATTTTGATTGCTGATTCTATTGCTCAAGATCACATTTCTATACTTCATGATGTTCACGAGCACATTAGGAAAACTCAAGAGCGATACACACGTAATATCAATACTAAATGATTAACCAAGGAATTCAAGGAAAATGATCTTGTATGGTTGCGTATCATTAAAAGATGTCTCAAAAATATTTTGCAGCATCCTAAAATTAAACTTGCCCCACGCTATTATGGACCCTTTCACATTATAGAAAAAATTAATGATAATTCATTTAGATTAGATATCCCATCTCATTGGAATATACATAACTCTTTTCATATTAGTTTACTTAAACCATTTAAAGGTACTTTACCACTCACTCCACTTTGATTGAAGAACAATCTGAAATCTTGGTTCCTGAGAAAATAATTGATCATGATGTCACTACTACATGCGTAGGTACTCAATACCATCGATAGTTGGTTAAGTACAAAAATCACTCTATTGAAGAATGTCAATGGATACATAAAACACAATTAACACCTCATTATGACCACTTAATTTCTGCATATCATACACAAACACATTAATGTTATTCCTCCATGAACATTTCCATGCATGTTTTTTTGAACATGGAACATGCTTATTTTCATTCAGTGATGGAACATGTGACTGGCCATCCATGTTTATTTTACTTTATCAATTGAGGTCAATTGCTTTTTCAACTGAGGGGCATGTTATACATTATGGAATATGTTGAACAATGCATTGTTGGAGTGTTAATTTATTAATGTATTAATGTGTTTTGGTGTTTTTGATATAGCAGCTGAAGGTTCGTGAGGGCGTGAAAGCATGAAGGGCGGACATCAATAATCCGACTTTAGGGCGGACATCAATAAATCCAATTTATAATTTAGTTTTTAAATAAATCCACGTAGAAGGTTCTATTGTTAGAAATAGTTAGAAAAATAGTGGTTAGAATAAGAGTCATTGTGGACCGCAATTTTTGATATTAAAAGAAGAGGCTTTCTACGAAAGTCACTAACTTTTAGTTTCACGCATGCTTTTCGAAGCCGCTCTCATGTAACCACTCTTTTTTACATCATCAAAAATTTCTATAAATACATGCACTCTATGGACTGTCGAAACAGAAAACATGGGGGGCGATTGCACCTAATACTATGTTTTGTCTCGTCTTTTGGTGTCTCTATTTTTCTATGTGTTTTCTACGTTCATAACCTCTGTGTGTGTGTGAGCAAGATCCTGATAACACTCATACAAGTCATTTCAAAGGACAATCTCAATTACTTGGTGCCTACTCTTTTTGGTCAAAAGAGTAAAAGATTTGGAGCATTGGTGGAGATTTTGGAGCTTTGGTGGACGAAGGAAGAACCATAACACTTCAATTTTTGTCAACTTTTCTCGTGGAAGAGGAATAGTGAATCATCTAAGGCAGCCCAAGCCAACCTACAATTGGAAGGTATTTCCATAAATAATGGACGAAGTACTCAACTTATTTCTATCTATTTTTCTTTTGGTATTAGGAATGGCATTTTCTCATTTCCAATTGATTTCAAAAGTATTCAATGGGAGATTCATGTTATGCTCGGACAGGAAGGGGGTAGATAATTGGATTACACTCCAAGTCTTCTTGAAATAGGATAACAAGAAAGATAAGAAATGAATATTTATAAAGAGTTAAATGGATTGGACGAGAAGATGAATGACATCCAAACGAATATGTTCATCATTAAGGAGATCCAAACTGAGATGGGGACCATTCGTACTTTGATTAATGAAGTTAAAGGGAAGATGGAATAAATTTTGAATACACTTTGTCTAACTTTACCCCTACCTGCTCAAATGGATTCCTTATCCATTCAACCAAGGAATCCATCCTCGAGTAAAGGACCAAATGCCCCTTTACCAATACATAGTAACTTATCTTTAAAAAATAAAACTGATGAAGTAACTATAAATCCTCATCCTACTTCCATTAGGTCTAGGAGTCTTTCATTCGTGAAATACTTAAAACCACCTCAATTCTCAAGGGAAGATAAGGACTAAAACAAAGATGCAGTCTTGACATTTTTGGAAAAATGGCAAAGCTTACATTATTTAAAAAACACCCCTGAAGCCTATCAAGTCTTAGAAACAAGTTTTTCACTTGGACCTAAGGCTTATAAATGGTGGATGAGCTTAAAAGAGGCTTGAGAATCCTTGAAACTTGGAGCCAATTTGAAGAATTCTTTAAAAATGAATTCTTATCAGAAAACAAAGATGAGCAAAACTGAGAAGAATGGGACAAAGTCCTTCAATGAGGACATCCCCTCTCCTTATACATTTCTCATTATTGAGAAATAGTAATCAAACTTCAAAACCTAGATTATTTTCATAAAGTTAGAGGTTTTATTCATGGTCTCGATAAGCAGATCAAACATGAAGTGAATAGAAGTGCTCCAAAAAGCTTAGAAGATGCTATAAAGTTAGCACATATCTATGAGGATGATGCTAAAACTAGAACACAACCACTTCATCTTGTTAGGGAAAATAAAAAATTTAAAGAGGAAAAGAAAGTTAGGTACTTTCAAAAAAAGAAGACTTTAAGACTCCAAGACTTGACCCTGAGATCTGGGAGAAAACAAAAAATAAAAAACCTCTTAAAGAGGAAAAAAGTGTCATGGTACAAGCACACATCATCATCGAAATGCACGAATGTGGATTGATTGAAGATGATGAAAGGAATTGAAGAATATTTGATGATCAATGAATGGTTTAAAGGGTCAATGAAGAATTGATGGATGATAATAAAAAGAAGTGAAATTCTATGATGAATGAGTAATAAATAAATGATTAATCTCTAGCATGTATTAAATGAATAAATTTTGATTGAAAGACAATTAGTCTATCAATTATATGTGCATTGAGTTGAAGATTGAGCTCAACTATAATTTCAAATGGAATGAAATATCTGGTTGGATCTCCTACACTATTCTAGATTCAAGGTTCATGCCTTGACATCTCACATGCAATCCCAAAGCTCAAATTATAATGACATATAAGTGAATTCAACATGAAAGTGAGGGAGATTTGACCTAGTGTTTTGACTTGGCATAAAAAACTCCCCATGCAAGAAAACTTGATCAAAATGATGATTTTCGAGAGTGGAAACATAGATGGAACAACTTTGAATACCTTGCTATGGTTTTTAGTTACATGTCGAAAGATTAATATGATTAAAGGCCTTGTATTTGAATCCCTAGAAGCCATAGATCAAGAGATAGGCTTGTTCATGGTCAAAGTGTGTCAAATTTTCTAAAGATCTATGATAAGCACATGGGCTTTTATGGAGTGACCATTGTTATCAAATCACAAGGACCTTCAAGAAATTTGAGGTGAAGGTCGCAGGTTTTATTTTTCTCTCAGGTTGCTAGACTTGTATGCCCCATATGCTAGCTTATCTCTCAGTTGTATTGCTTTCAAACCACTCAAACCAGATGCCTTTGGGCAGTCTTTTTGCAGTGTTGCTTTGGAAGTCTTAACCCCTGCTTTGAGGTATACGAGGGGTCCTATGCATACTATGTCCTTCACTTGTACAATTTTTCTTTCAATCTAATTCAAGCAAGCGAGATTATACTTTGGCTTAAGTTCCTCTTAAAGAACAAAAAAAGAAAGTTCAATGCATGTCTTGGATACCTCAATCAAGCAAAAAACTTATTAAGTGAAAAATATAAGTTTTTAGGTGACTTTAAAGTTTTAAGTACTACTCATGATAGACTATAGACTAATATAAATACTTGTTTCCATGCATGCGTACATGTGTGGGCTGATGATCAACACCTCCAAAATCTAAAAGGATCCCCTCCGTTCATTTTTCTCAAACAGTAACTCTGTAGTGTTTTGTAGAACTCCACATGAAGATGTCATTTGTGATGTGACCTAAGTTAGGAAAATTCCTTCAAAATATCCACATGACTCTTTCTATCTCTCTCTCTCTCGCTCTCCCCTTAAGAGAACATAACACATAATAGCTTAGCAGCCAATGAATGTGTTTGTGCTTATCTCATATTGCCTTGCATTTTGCTTACAAGACCTCTAAACTCATCTAGTGTGACATATGAACCATCATGCACACTCATCCACCATCCTCCTAAGAGCCTTAACATACACCTTTTCCTACATACACTAGGTAATGTCCCGATTCTCTTCATGCCTGAGAATGTCTCCTTGGAAGATTTGACTGAGATAATCCCATCATTCTTAGGGATAAGACAATGCTCATCATTCTAATGGACGTGTGGAGAAATGAAAGACGCAATAAGTTAAATCATGTGCATATGTAACATCTAACAAGTTGGATTAGGTGCTCCATAGTCCAAAAGATGCATAAGCGCTAGTTACCTACTTGAACATCTTTTCTTCTATTCCCTAGAGAGCTAGGATACTATAAACAACCTAAAGATACAATGAGACCCCAAATATATATATATATATATATATATATATCTATCTATCTATTAAAGGCCTCCTATCTGGGACTCCAGAAGAACATTTCATGGAAAAAAGACCTCCTATGTGAGGCCATCATGTGCTTGATATCACTTTGGAATGCTATCAACAAAGAATTACCATGAAAGATCTTGATATATGGCAACAAATTACAATTTTGATGAAATCCTTATATTGATACCCCTAGAGCATCCCTTGATGTCTTTGTACAAACAAATAAAACAATAATCAAAAGCAAACATATGTTCACACAATCTCAAATGGTTTCCAAATGAACTTAAAAATGATCCCCAAGAGGAGATGAGGACATCTTCATAAAGCTTTAAACATTGTATAAATATCTTTTACTCTTGCAAATATTTATCAAGGAGGAGATGCTCTCTTCTTTAAAGTTTGGAGTCTTTGCCTAAGCCTTATAGATATTTTGCTTATCTTCTATATATTTTTCTTATCTTGTAGAGATCCCTAATAAGGAGATGTCATCTTCCTCAAGTTTTGAATTCCATAATTCTCATACACATCCTTTCAATATATCGTCTTAAAGCAAAAGGGATCTCATGGGTCTCCGTTCATCTTGAAAAAAATAAAAAATTATAAAGGGGATGTCTATCTTAAAAATGTACATCTATCTAGAACTGAACTAATTGAAAGTGCGATTGTACAATGAAGGGCCTAGTACCCATAGGACCCCCCCCATCCCACACAAACAAGGGTAGGACACCTAACACCTACTAGGGATGAATAGATCCCGAAGGTCGGCCAAAGATAGGAACTTGGAAGGGATGGCCCTATGGCCATATGAGGAGACTGATGAAGTGCTACCACAACATGCATGACCTTGCTACCATGGACACTATTCATCAAGAATGTGTGAAGTCAAATGGGAGATATCTTTGAAGGACACAGTATGATCTCATCACAAGGATGAGGACATGTCCAATGAGTACAACCTTTAGAGATTGAACTCTCCCTCCACCCAAAAAGAAACCTTATAGTCATCCATACGTCTCTTTCCTCCAACTTTGGCTTTACTATTACGCAAATACACTATAGTGAATAATCAAATAATGAAGTGTTAAAGACCTCATGTGAAAGCATAGTTCCTAATTCTAAACGAGCCCAGCAGAGTTACCCCTTTAGTCTACATAATCAAATAATGAAGTGTTAAAGACCTCATGTGAAAGCATAGTTCCAATTCTAAACGAGCCCAGCAGAGTTACCCCTTGCTCAAGGAACTCGGAAGCGTGCTAAAGAAGATCGTCTTTGAAGTCGGTAAATCTGCAAAAGACCGGAGAGGATTGTCGATGGCAATGTTCATGCAACAACAGACAGACGATAGCAGTTTCAAGAAGAATATGCTGTTTAGAGGACAACAGGATCAGTCTTCTGCTCTTCCCTCCGTCGGCTTTGTGCCGGCAAAGTCTCCCACGACTCATACACAGTAAGATTCTTTCCCTATCACCTGAACTTCTTTCCTGAGTCCATGGTCACGTAAAGGAACATTTGGTTATGCAGGTATCCCTATGTCACCGGATCTTCTGTATTAGGAATAAAGTACAAAGATGGGGTCCTCATAGCAGCTGATTGCGGAGGTTTGTGCTTCTGTGTTTCAAGAATGCTTTATATGTAATATGAGAGAGAGAGAGAGAGAGAGAGAGAGAGAGAGAGAGAGAGAGAGAGAGAGAGAGAGAGAGAGAGAGAGAGAGAGAGAGAGAGAGAGAGAGAGAGAGAGAGAGACTTCAAATGTACTTATTTCCCTTTTTATCACTATCTTGTCAGACAAAGGCCGTAAGGAGAAGTGCTTTACCGTTTTCAGTGTGGTTGATTTAATCAAATTGAAATATCATCAATGATTGCCCATGTAATGTCATTGGAACGATGTTAAACTGTCTGGATGTCCTACCTGTTTTACCTATTGCAGCGTGAAAAAACTGAAATGCTTACAGATTTGGAGCAATGAAGACATTGCATTGTAATGCCAGTGAATATCTACTTATACTTCAGTCTAAGATCTGAGTAGAAAATGATGAAATTACTGCATACTAGTGAGGTACACCTTAAAGGAATGTACAATGATATTGATTATGGTGTTGATGAATTCCAACTTCAATTTAGAAGGTTGAACAAAATCCCATTTGATGGCATATCTATGAATTATTAAGTGACAAGCAATATTGCGATAATCGCACTAGCAATAAAGACCTTTTCTTTGATTTTGTGGAGTGCTTTGCAATGAATTTGTAAACGTAGGTTTGTAATTCTTGTTCGTTGTTTCGTTTTCTTAAGATCACACAAGATGTACTCTAGGTGAGACCTAAAGTTCTTGTGCATACAAACTAATCTATCATCAAATTGGGTAATCAACTTTACGAAATTTTTCTTCTTTGTTTCGGTTTCTCAATATCACACAAGATTTACATTAGGTGAGACCTTAAATTCTTGACACTTGTTCATACAAATAATCCATAATCCTTTGGGAATTCAATGTATGGATGAAATAGCATACCAAGTGCATTTTGCATTAGCCATAGTAAACTTGTCAAGTATCTCTTCAATGCACTTTTCTCATATTAAAAGAACAGATGCATTTTATCATTTGTTGTGAAGAAATTAGTGAACTCTTTTTCTTTTGAAGGAGTATGCAATCAATATGCTAAATG
This sequence comes from Ceratopteris richardii, assembly GCA_020310875.1. Lineage (NCBI taxonomy): Eukaryota > Viridiplantae > Streptophyta > Polypodiopsida > Polypodiales > Pteridaceae > Ceratopteris > Ceratopteris richardii. The sequence continues at coordinate 99,133,529 of CM035413.1, read as the reverse complement.
AGGATGATTGAGCTTCCATCGCCATGCTTTTTGGAACATAAACATACCATGGTCTTAGATAATCTCCTCTTGAGTTTGTATACAATACATCTCTTACTAGTGAGAGCTCTACTTGATTGGCCATTCTCCGGACCATTCCTTTGGGTGAAGGCCTTCTTATGATTCTTGATTTTTTTTTTTTTGGTAAATTTATCGAGGATTATGCTTGCATCGAAGAACCTTTCACATGTTTGCTGAAGGGGATCCATTGTAGTAAACACAATACTAGTCCATCTATATAGTGGATAGATGAGTGGGATCAATGTTTTCAGACACTTAAGCATCTAGTCACATTCACATCAATGTTGCATATAGTAGACTTGACAAAGCCCTTTGTGGTGAAGATAGATGCTAGTGAGTTTTCTATAGGAGCTTCATTCTACCAGAAGGGCCACCAATATGGCATTTGGGATCCACAAACTCATTGACTTACTAACACGATACACCACACAAGAGTGGGAGTTACTAAGGTCATCCATGCATGGACATATTGCACCACTATTCATAAGACACTCACTTCATTATTGGACAAGCTATCATTCTTTGAAGTATCTCTATGATCAGCCCGATCTTAGAGGTGGAAAGGAAAGGTGGGCATAACACATGCAAGACTTTGACTTTGCAATGAGGTACCAAAGGGATGCCATCAATGTGGTTGTAGATTCCTTAGTAAAATCCTCGAGATGAATATAGTTCCCTTGTCGGAGATGGGGATTAATTTTTATCTTTCCTCATAGGGTGTTGTCAAGAGGATTGCCACTTTGGTGGGACTTGGCAGAGAGTCTGGACAGGATGTGTTAGCCAAGATGGCTTCGACAATGGAGGTGCTGGGCATCGAGCTATGGAGTAGAGATAGGGGAGAAGTATTCCATCAAGAATGGTTTACTCTTTGGACAAGGTAATGTGTGTGTGTTGGAGGACTAGGATATCCATCGTTGACTTTTGTATGAGTGTCACGATGTTCTTGGTGTGGGACAACATACATCGATGATCGGACCATGGCCCTAATCAGTTCTTTTTCTTTTTTTTTTTAATTGGTTGCGCATGAGACCCGTAATTGAGAGGTTTGTGAGAGAATGCACTCAGTGAAGCGTAATGAAGTTGAACTATTGAGGCATGTGGGGTTGTTATATCCATCATAGATTCTAGTTAGGAAATGGCATCTATTTCTCTGGACTTTGTGATTGGATTATCCCATATCTAGAGGGGTCATGATGCCATTTGGGCAGCCGTTTTATATTGACATGGTCCACAAGGAAGAGCCATGAGTTAAACTTAGCTCTTAGTGGAGCATGTCTATAACTATATGGCTTGCAAGACGAGATTGTTAATGATTGCTACAATAAGTTCACAAGTCATTTTTAGGAGAGGGTTTCTTCTAGACATTGGAAACCCGGTTGAGTATATCTTCTTTGGATCATCATGAGACCAACAGACATATAGAGAGAATGAAGTAGACTGTGAAGGTCACGCTTCATGCATAATAATAGCATATGTCTTTTGCCATTAATTTGATTGGGAGTAGTATCCTATTGAAATTAAGTTCACTTATAACAATCCGAAGCATTGTGCTATAGCCTATAGGCCATAGCCCGTTCATACTAATGTATGTTTATAAGCCTAGATCATTGATCACCACAAGCCTTAGGAAGGTGCAATTATCCATCCCTGTAGTTGATTTTTTGCAAGATATATAAGAAATTGCTACATATTGCAAGAGTAAGCATAAGGAGGACACAAGATCATGCCATCTTTTGTGCTAATAGGCACCATAGACTTTGTGGTCTTAAGGAGGTGTGTGGATGTACCTTAGGGTGCCTTGTGACTCTCTGATGATGAAGATTGATAGATGTGCAAAATTATCTTTTGGGCTTTATGGACCTTTTAGGATCACCAAATTCCAGAAGGATAGTTTGAGTCTCTTATGAGCTTGGCTTGACTTTAGAGATCGAAGTTCATCATGTTTTCCATGTTAGTCGCTTGAAGACTTGGACTTGAAGATCAAGTAATCCCTCAAGAGGAGGTTACACTTAATCTTCCCTAAGACGAGTGTCTTATGAGCTTGACTTGACTTGAGATATCAAAGTCCATTGTGTTTTCCATGTTAGCCTCTTGAAATGGAGACTTGAAAGAAGAGGTAAGGACTTTGGAGGAGATTACTCGTTATGTTCCATTGGAATATCACAAGAGATGTATTGAAGATTTAGGTGATATGATATATCTCAAGAGGAGGTTACACCTAATCTTCCTCAAGAGGAGTGTCTTACGATCTTGACTTGACTTGAGAGATCAAAGTACAACATGTTTTCCATGCCAGTGGCTTGAAAGACGAGCTTGGACATGAAGATCAGGTGATATCTCAAGAGGAGGTCATGACTTGGGAGAAGGTTACTCGTTATGTTTTATTGGAATATCACAAGAGATCTATTGAAGATACTCACTATTTGTTGGTGTTAGAATTTTAGGTTTAGGATGTATCGTTTTAGGGTTTTTATCATCACTCATTGTATATATTCATGAACAATTGTATTGGATTAGGTTTCTTACAAAAAGTCAAATTTGGTCATATGATTTGATATAAATGAATCAAAATGGTCAAGAAATGGTAGTTGAGGTAAACACATATTCTTGAAGTATTCAAAGAGAGCATTCCAACCATATACGACACATCCCTATCTGACATCATATGAGGCATAAAAAATTAAACCCTAATTTCAGAAGTTTAACTTAAAAAGCACATGTTTTTAATGCTGTGTCAATATCTTGTCAAATCAAGTTATAATCATCCAAGGGTTGGGATCTAACACTAGAAAAGCTACACGCAAGCCACCATGAAGCACTTACGAATATATTAAAAGCCAAAAATAGCAATTGGGCTAAAGTAATTTTGCAAAAGCTGTTTTCTTGGCTAATAAAAGCATGGATCTACGTGGGGATCAACTATTCTATATAAGGGCATGAATATTAGTGTTTTATCATACTCTCTTACACACTTTTGAGGTGTGTGCTTCAGTGGAGTTGGAGCTGCGATTGGTTCTTGGTTTGCTATTATTATGCTTCTCATGTACTCTTCAACGAGGGGTGTGCTACACATCCACACATGCACTTGGTGGTGCTGATAGAGCTTGCTATTGGAGGTGATTTTCATGCTATGGAGGTGCTCTAGTAGGGGTGTATGCTCACTTGGAGATCTCTCTCCTCTTGAGAGAGAGGTTGCTTTGGAGATCTTACCTTAGCCTCTTCATGCTATCCCTTACCTTCACTTGCTCTCATTGGTATTGATGGTTTTTGAGTATTTCATGTTCTCATGTTAACATGTATTTGTAATTTGGAGCATAGCGTCATCTTATACACTATTACCGTAATCGAAAGATATTCTTTTGGTCTCTGTCTTGAGTAAAAGTCCGAGAAGCCTTTAGGCTAGGTATTCTACTGGAAGGACTTGTGACCAACTTTAGAATCTAACTCTACATGCAAGTGAAACCTTTTCAGAGCTCATGACTAGGGCTGGTCTCTAGTGTCCAAACTACGCAACAACCTTGGTGAAGTCTTCTTAACAAAAGCTTCATGAGCTCGTTTGACAGGATGCTATCCTTAGATATTTTTGAGTGTGTGGCTACAAGGATTAGAGAAGTCAAAGTCCATTTTGGAGCTTCCAAGGGAAGAAACACCTCCCTGAATGATGACTCCATCTCAAAGTCGAGCTAACCTAAAGCAAGATTATGATGAAATTGCACACTTAAGGCAAGAATTGGAGGAGATCAAGGCTAAAAACTAGGTACCTACGAGTTTATGGTCCACCCTTTGTGCGATCCAAGGCCACCTTGTCCAAGAGTGTCCAAGGCAGCTCGCGTGCTCATCTTGTAGTTTCAACCACTCCATCAATTTCATCTTGTAATACTTCTTCTTTAACTCTTGCTTCTTCTTCTTTCCTGGAATAGAATTTTGCTTTATGAGTCTTTCCTTCATTTTTTTTTTTTGAGAGTACAATGAATTTGGAAAGACACACACACCCGACCTCGTAAGGTAGAGGCACCCATCTTGGGGAACTCTGAGGCATCCAACCCGGGGCATGACTTGAACCCTGGCCATCTGCCTAGGAGTACAAGGCACATCCGCTAAACCATGCCCGTTGGGTATTTTGCAAGGATTGATTGAATAACATTTTGATTCTTTGTGATTTATCTTGCCACAATGTTTGCACTCCTTGAATTTCTTTGCTTTTGCTACAAGTGACATATTTTTGCTATCATTTGACCTCACTCTTGTCTCCTCTTTTTGTATTGTTTCCATTATTGTGTCAAGATTTGGACTTGTCTTGTTTTGTAGAGTATTCACATAAGAAGAAGAAGTGGACAAAACTTTTCTATTTCTAGATAAAGTTCCTTCATTTGGTCCTTGAATTGCAATTGAGGTTGTAGCCCCTCTTGGAGTTGTAGGAACTCTTGAGCTTCTTGCATGGGTACTCCTTGCGCCACCACTTGATGAAGATGAGACAACACTTTGAGCTTGTTGCGCTCGCGTATGTGTGTGTGTGTGTGTGTATATATATATATATATATATATATATATATATATATATATATATATATATATATATATATATATATATATATGTATGTATGTATGTATGTATGTATGTATGTATGTATGTATGTATGTATGTATGTATGTATATATATATGTATGTATGTATGTATTTATGTATATATATGTATGTAGAGAGAGAGAGAGAGAGAGAGAGAGAGAGAGAGAGAGAGAGAGAGAGAGAGAGAGAGAGAGAGAGAGAGAGAGAGAGAGAGAGAGAGAGAGAGAGAGAGAGAGAGAGAGAGAGAGAGAGAGAGAGGGAGGGAGGGAGGGAGGGAGGGAGGGAGGGAGGGAGGGAGGGAGGGAGAGACTAAAAGATTTGGCAAAGGAGCTATATATATATATATGTATATATATGTATGTAGAGAGAGAAAGAGAGAGAGAGAGAGAGAGAGAGAGAGAGAGAGAGAGAGAGAGAGAGAGAGAGAGAGAGAGAGAGAGAGAGAGAGAGAGAGAGAGAGAGAGAGAGAGAGAGAGAGAGGGACTAAAATATTTGGCAAAGGAGCTAGAATGCTCCAACAAAAAACTTCAATATGTTACGAAAAGGCCTTAGAAGGTTGCTCCAAGTGCTCCAAGAATGTCTTGCACAAGAAGCTAGTGTACAAGCGATGATTCAATTGCCATAACAGTGGTCCGTATATCGGATAGTTGATCCTCCCAAAAACTCCATGAAAATCTGAATTCAAAATCTAAAAAAGCATATGGAGTGAATTTCACCCGGAAATTCGAAGTTGTCCCTTTTTTTTTTTGGAGTTTCTAATGAGTAGAGGGAGAGAGTAGGCACAAAAATTGCAGTTGGGAACATACTTTTCGTAAGTGTCCTTCAGTTCAATGAAAGTGAGAGGACATTAGTTTTATAAGTGTGCCTTTGGTCACTTGGCCAAGTGTGAATAAGTCATTAAAACGTACAAAATTGCCCTTACATGCGGATCAAAAAATAGAAGAACAATATGTATGTATAGTTGTTGACAAGAGCTATCATTTGGAAGGGTTAAAATGTACATAGGGGGTTGGAGCCTTTACCCCCAAACCTAGAGAAATGTTGACATTTGAGTCAGAGAATCTCTCTTGCCTAGGTAATGAGTCAAAGTGACTTTCAGAAGTCTATTAGAGCTCATGGGGATATGGTGGTCAAGCTTGATAGGTCTATCCTCGTGAATAGGGTGATATGGGTCACCACGAGTAGGAGACAACATCCACAGAAAAATGCACACAGGAATTCTTTCAAAGTGGAACATGCATGATTGTTCCTAAGTTTACATTGTCATGATTTCTTGCATGAAATATGGAGGAACACTCCTTACTAGGAGTCCCATGGAATGATGCTCCTAAACAACAATCCAAATTTGAGAAAGTGCATGGTTCCTAGTAAGCAAGGCATTAAGTAGATCACTCTTGGTGATCTAGAGATCTTGTGCATGAACAATATGAGAACCATGCATCAGAAGCTTTCATAGTGGTACAGAAGATGTTGTGAATGTTAGATAACTCCTCAATCACGACATTGGAGGCCACAATGGCCTTTTCTTTTCCTTGAAACGATCTTTTGTATTTGTCTTGTTCTCTTTCTTCTTTTTATCACTTGAATAATTGAACTCTTCTTCTTGTCATTTGCTTTGTAATAATTGTAGTTAGGTTTCTTGTGACCTTTTCTATCAAATTGGTAGCATGTTACATCATCTTTGCTTTTGTGTTTTCTTCTATTCCTCTGTGTGTTTCCACTCTTTTGCTCAATTCTTCCTTTGAGTATGTTCATTGTGCCACTTTCCTCTCCACTTGCTTTTCTCCTTAGTTCTTCCTTATCCATGGAAACCCCTAATAATGAACACCATCTAATGCAAGATTGGGTTCTTAGACACCGAGACAACCAATGTTTCCATGAATCAAGTAGTGTCATAAGCAAGAAGATAACCTTGAGCTTATCATCAAATGCAAATAAACTTGAATTATGCAACCTTGAGATGGTATTTGTGAGCAAAGATAAGTGCTCTACAGATTGTAGCACTCGTAGACTCATCAAGCTTCATGGTGACAAACTTATGCATCAAGTGCACCGGATTCTTAAGTGTAGTGTTTGCATAGGTAGCCTTCAATTTCTCCCATACCTCATATGCAATGGTCAGCCCCATCAAGTCCACTAAGATCTTGTTTAATACATATGTAGGGGCAAGGTGCCAGGATGCCTTGGGCAACTACCCTCCAAGAGGGCTAAGCAACACATGGGCCTCGGCAACATATGCCTAGGGAACACTTCTTGAGCGACTTCCTCATGGGCTTGGGCAACATATGTCTAGGCGACTGCGGGCCACCTTCACAAGAATGGCTTGGGGACCATCTTGGGGCAACCTCCGTGGACGACACCACCTAAGCTAGGGCAATCAAATGCTGGAAGTGAGGTAGGCCCAATATAATTTCCACATGATCTTTCCAACACTTGAACATTAAGCGCATAGTGCACACATCTTGAACCAAACACGATAGATGAATGGCTACAAAAATAGACAAGAGACAAGAGACAAGAGAATGTAAACGAGTAGCAAGAGGCTACTCTTAAATAATAACTACTATACAATGTGTGTAATATACACATTTGGAATAAAAGTTTGTATGTAGAAGGGTTCTAGGTACAAATGTAAAAGAGAAGTTTGCATAAGAGTTCTATGAAAGTGAATGTGTTTTAGAATTTTGGTTTTAAAAAAATCCGCCCAATGAAGTTGGTTTTTTGAAGAATTGTTCCTGAGCAAGTTACATCCATAAAAAGATATGCTTTGCTCACTTTCGATCATCACTTCAAGGAGCTTAAGCTTGGAGCTTGGCTAGGAGATCTTCTTCTACCTTGGAAGAGAGGAGAATTAGGGTTATGTCTAGTTCATCAAGGAGGGAAGCAGCTAGGTTTTTTGTTTCTTCTTCTACAACAAAGACGGCATTAACCTAGAGCTTATTTACACATGGAGGAGATCGTCTTCACTTTATGGAGATTCAAAAGTTATGAACATATGCAGCAACATGAGAGAGACTCACGTGTTGTGTTGTTAGTGTTAGCCTCTGGCCCTTTTGTAGTTCCCAAGAGATGCACACACATACATGTATGAAGGACATGAATGCATGCACAATGCACATAGATGTACCCTTTGTGTTTCACTATATGTATAATGTATCCATACACATATAAAAGCACACAGGTGTCATATATCCACATTACACATAGATACACATTTTTTTTCCCATATGCTTTTCCGCTCTTGTAATGTAAGTGCTTAGCACTAAGCACTTACGAAGACATATATGCCCATGTAAAGGCATCAATGTATCTGAACAACAAATAGTGAGCAATTATAGAGACATATGTCCATGTACATATATATCCAAATTTCCTACACACATACATGCACTTCCGTCCCCCTCCCTTATACTTTTCTCTTTAGTGTGATGTACTGTGTATATTTTTAATTCTTTTGAGGTAAGTGCTAACATTTTAATATGTTTGATGTTATGATCTTTTATAATGTCACGTCACTAACTAATAATGATGATGTGAAATTTGCTTGTGATGGATGTGAAATTTGAATCATGATAATTATTGATATATATTATAATTTGTTGAATCTTGATGATTGATCCAAAACTCCCATATGAATTATATATATATATATATATATATATATATATATATATATATATATATATATATATATATATATATATATATATATATATATATATATATATATATATATATATATATATATATGTGTGTGTGTGTGTGTGTGTGTGTGTATGTATGTATGTATGTATGTATGTATGTATGTATGTATGTTGTATGTATGTATGTATGTATGTATGTATGTATGTATGTATGTATGTATGTATGTATGTGTGTGTGTGTGTGTCTATGATAAGGTGCGTTGCTAATGTATATAGGTGCGTTTAAGGTGCAAGAATTGAATGTTATCTTTGAGGTAAGGTGTGCAAGGTATGTTCGACTTAGTTCTTTAAACACACCTAATACGTTAGCAAACACACTTTACACACCTTATCTAAGAGATAAAGTTCGGTCCCACACCTTAGACACACCAAACACTTAACCATTATGCTTGTAACCCCAACACTAATTCATTGTTCACAACATCCATGTTTGTATGTTTTGTTCATAATCATCCACTTTACTTCTGTCATATCTTCGAGCTGCATTCTTTCTATGGCATTATCACAATCCTTGAAGAAAAGAATGCCTTGCATTCTCTCCTTCCATAGGTGAAAACCATTTCCTTAGAACCTTTTAATCTCGAAAAGACTTTTCATGTCTAAAGAAGAAACTTCCATTTCGAGTGCTTTGTTGGTTTTTAGGCCCATAGTCAATATTGAGATATAGAGAAAATAGAGACAAGATTGTGAATAGACAAGACAAGAGAGAGATAAAAGAGAATAGACAAGGCAAGTCTCTTGCTTTTGTTGTTGTTTTCTCTTGTGTGTCTGTGTTTGTTGTTCTCTATCTTGGGTTCGTAAGTTTGGATAATTCTGAACTTATGAAGTTATATATAAGATGAGAGAGATAAAGGAGCCAAGCTCCACATATATTCCACACATATCAAAAGATGAAGTACATGAAATTACAAGAAGCATATAAGTATGTTAGAAAAAATTGATTCCAGCTGCTCCCCGTAACTCCATAATCTCCATGACTAAGATCTCTTCCTTCAAGAATGGATAAGCCTTAACCTGCTTCTCACATTGAAGATGGTGAAGAAACACAACTGAAAAACACTTGTGGGAAAGGGTTTAGGCCTGAAAATAAGAGTTCTTCGCGATGAAAGTCTTTGAAAACCTGAAATTCACCTCAACTATGTTATGGGCTGAGAAAGAATTTCACTAACAGCAGAAGTGTCATGATGAAACACTTTATAAGTCTGATAACCATGAAAGAGGTTGTAAAGAGCTACACAGAGATGTGCTCAATTGCCCAAATTACCAAGGGATTGAGAAGGTAGCTAAAGAGAGAGTAAATAGGGAGTATTTGTGTTACGTCCCCAGAACTCAAGGACATCTTGCCGCCCAGTGTGAACTGGGCTACCTCCTCATTCGAGCCTATAAATAGGACCCATGGCTCATTTGTGAGACTTATCTCGCATGAGGCACTTGGACTCTTGGCCCTTTGGCAGAGCCTCGTCACCCGTACTGGTGGGGGGTTGGTGGTATGGGAGCCAGTCCCTTGGAGGTGGCTGCCCGCTTGGCTGCAAGCTCCCAAGCTCAGGGGTGAGCTTGTATTGGCTTTACAGCTGGGAGGTGAGTCTGATGTCCGCCCTTCTATTGTTTGCGACTATGACTTGTGTCTTGTCTTGTTCATCAGGGAGGATCTTGGAGGTCATAACATTGGTATCAGAGCAGCTCTCTGCCTGCATGGAAAAGGCAGGACAACGTGCACAAAACCATCAGAGCTCATGGAGCCATGATGGCTAAGCTTGACATGCTTCTGACCCTCTTGCATGGGGTGGTTTGGGAAGCTTCCAGCAGGAGGGAGCAAGGGGAGCACATGCAAGCCGATGGTTGGAGAACACAGGTAAGTCCCTCTCCTTGTGTGTTTTCCATGTAAGTAGGTGGCTGGATGACTAGTACTCTCGAACCGCATGCTTGCCGAAAGCCAGGGCTGCTGCATTTCCTCTGCTACAGAGAAGGGAAGGAAGCAACATGGGCATCCCTTGTGTGTGTTGCTGGGTAGAGAAAGGGGGCTGTGTGGGAGCAGCCAACTTAAAAGGAGAGAGGCAAGACAGAAGAATACATTGAATATTTGCTTGCTTGATGTCCTTCAGCCCTGTTGGGCGAAGAAAATTTGATGAGTGCTGCTGACTTTTGCCCATGATGCATGCCTAGAGGGAAGCCCATTATCAGCCTATAAGATGCTATAAGATGCATTTGTTGGCCTGAGGAAATCACATGTACACTCAGAAATGAAGGGGCTAGATGGGAAAAGATGAAAGGAATGGGATGGAGCTTGTAGGGAGGGCTGAACAGCCACTATATCCTATTGGTTGCCCCCTCTTTGCACTCCAGCCCAGCCTAATTTTTTTCTTAGCAGCACCTCTATGTGAGTGTACAGTTGTGCATGGCTGTAATTCATCCATCAATTGATGGAAAGAAGGTAGTCATCTTCCTTGTGCAGCAGGGCATCATTAGGGCAGCTGTACCAGATGGGCAATGTTTTTTTTAACCTTGCGTAGGCGATTACTTGAGTTGCAAGGCAATTACTTGAGCTGCAAGGCAATTACTTGAGTTGCAAGGCAATTATTTGGGCTGCAAGGCAATTATTTGAGCTGCAAGGCAATTACTTGAGCTTCAAGGCAATTACTTGAGCTGCAACGCAAGTACTTGGGCTGCAAGGCAATTACTTGGGCTCCAAGGCAATTACTTGGACAACAAGGAATCTTCCATTTGGGGTCTTCCATATGGCATAAACTTGGTGGACTCATGTCATCAAATTGTGCACAATGCATTCTCCTTCATACATTCTATATGGCTGGTATTACTTGGGCGATGTGTACAATTAGAAAGTTTTGAAAACTTTCTAAATTAAGGATGTAGCTGGATAATAGTGGAGGTGGGAGGATCTTAATTTAGGAACATACGAATGGCTTCTCCTTTCTTCATCTTGGCATAACACACATTTACCAAGATTGCATGTAGAGAGAGGACTTCTTCACACCTCAGCCTTCATACTTGCACTTTTAGCCACTCCACCTTCTTCGTCGTAGGAGATGTCCCCACAACCCATTAATTCTCAGCCAAAGTTACTTGGCTCGAAGGTATGATGCAAAGCGGAAGCGGGACTTAACCCGAAAAGGTGAAGGGGCGGATGCCGATGGTGGGCCAACCCCGTGTTGAGATTCCATCAAGCCAAATTGCAGTTTCCTCGGAGGCATATTGGCTCTCCATTGCCACACACATTCATAGCCCCTTTGAGTAGCGGGCAAGATGAGAACTTGCCGACCTAGTGTCAGTCTGCTAGGGTGTCAAAGTACGAGACCCGCCAAGAGATGGACAGGGCACTCCCATTGCCGGACATCTACTCATGATCCAACGCTCGAAGACACTCCTTGCCAGTCCGTCGTCGAGATGCATTCACGGTTACCACTCTGCTTATAGTTGTGCACAGTCCGACGGAGCATGACAAAATAAAACCACGTGAACCCTATTAAGGGGCTGGATAGAAAACCAGGGAGGAGGCAAAGGGGCATGACGGGGAGGGGGGAGAGATCTAGGGCATAGCAGTCAGTTGCGTTAGGTGCGTTCAATTCGGTGCATGTAAGGTGCGTGAACTGAATGGTACGGGGAGGTAAGGTGCGATATATATATATATATATATATATATATATATATATATATATATATATATATATATATATATATATATATATATATATATATATATATATATATATATATATATATATATATATTAGTTATCATTATTCAATGTTCATACATACATGCATGATCCATAATACATATATAATTATGATTCATCATTGATTCATTTGTAAATTGTGACTTTGAACTTGAATTAAACTTCAAGAATCAACATATCATTATTCTTATGAAAAGACTAGACAAAATTAACAATTTGACATAGGCATAATGCACATAGGTGGGTGCACTATAGTCTATGTAGCAAAAGGGCATAAGAGGAAGGTTGAAGCTTCACCCTTTAAGATCTCTCACTCAAGTCTCAAGTCAAGAACACTTGCAAAAAGAAGCCTCAAACTTCGGTGCATAATATGTGAGAAGAAGAGGGTTTTTGGACGAATGAATTTTTTCGGGTTCAGCTCAAGAGCACCGTTTGAAACGGTTCGTATCGAATTGAACACACCTAAAAACAGCAGTGTTTCAAACGGTTCGCGAACGGGTGCAGATATGATCTAGGGAGAGGGGGAGGGGGAAAGAGGAGGAGGGAGAGGGAGGGAGGGAGGGGGAGATGGAGACGGAGCGAGACAAAAAGGGGGAGGGAGGGATGGGGGGAATAGAGGCGGAGGGGAGGTTGGGCGGGGAGGGGGAGAGAGAGAGAGAGAGAGAGAGAGAGAGAGAGAGAGAGAGAGAGAGAGAGAGAGAGAGAGAGAGAGAGAGAGAGAGAGAGAGAGAGAGAGAGAGAGAGAGAGAGAGAGAGAGAGAGAGAGAGAGAGAGAGAGAGAGAGAGAGAGAGAGAGAGAGAGAGAGAGAGAGAGAGAGAGAGAGAGAGAGAGAGAGAGAGAGAGAAGAAAGAAAGTGTTTTTACGTCTATTAGGAGGCCGAACTCGGCCTATGAGACAAATCGATGTACATGGGTGTATCTTCTGTCTATCAGAGAAGATAAAAGTGCTGGAAAAAGACTGGTAAAGGTGATACATATCTCCGTGATATGCATGTGGAGATACCCATGAAAGTGGGGGGGGGGGGGGTGTATGGAGTGTGATATCTATGATAGTCTATATGCAAAGGGGTAGTACAACAAGCATGAGAATGCATCTGAAAAAGACTAACTAGCTCCATCCTGTGCTAGTGGGCGGGTGTAAGATGTGATACATAGGTGGAGGTGGAGTCAGGGCCATCGTGATAGCTGCAGCGGGATCAGCCATCATCTGGAATCGTCTCTCCTCCATGGCACGATGGTGACTAGCCTGGATCTCTGCAATCTGATGTCGGTGAAGTCTCGGGGCCCAATATCCTCTAGCACGGGGTGGTCTCCTAGCTCGAGAAGTCTGAGCCTGCTAGGAGACGACCCCGTAATAGAGGAGGGCTGAGGGGGGGAGGGCTGCAGCACGTCGTGGAATAAAGAACTCAGAGAGAGAGAGAGAGAGAGAGAGAGAGAGAGAGAGAGAGAGAGAGAGAGAGAGAGAGAGAGAGAGAGAGAGAGAGAGAGAGAGAGAGAGAGAGAGAGAGAGAGAGAGAGAGAGAGAGAGAGAGAGAGAGAGAGAGAGAGAGAGAGAGAGAGAGAGAGAGAGAGAGAGAGAGAGAGAGAGAGAGAGAGAGAGAGAGAGAGAGAGAGAGAGAGAGAGAGAGAGAGAGATTGATCAATTGTGCAGGCTCCTATGGTTCCACATTACGCTATAAGAGCGTTGAGAGATTGAAGGCTGTTGGGAAGAGCACTGTTATAGGTGCCAGTGGAGAGATCAGTGATTTCCAGCAAATCATGCGATATCTTGATGAATTAACGTAAGCTCCTCTTCAGCATTCTGCCTAGCTTGTGGTTCATAAGTAAAGTCTCACACATAATGTGTTCACGAGGTTGAGTAGACCGTAGTTGCTATTTTTGTGTATTCAGGATGTTTGTTTGGAAGGACAATGTTGGCTAAGTGTACGTGTGTTTTGCAGGTTGAAAGATAAAATGTGGGACGATGGAAACACACTTGGCCCAAAAGAAGTGCATAACTACCTTTGTCGTGTCATGTACAATCATCGCAACAAGTTTGATCCCCTATGGAACACTCTTATACTTGGTGGTGTTAAAAATGGTGTCAAATACCTTGGCATGGTAAGGAAGTGGCTCATGTTATTATTTGTAATGTACTTCATGATATTGGTATTTCAATTGAGCTGCCAATCATTGCCCTATGGAAGCGAGAAGTGTATAATGCCTACTGTTGCTTGCATTGGTTTATTATGTTAAATGTTGTCAAAAGTAAGGAGAAAGGCTGCTTTTTTAAAGTGGTGCAAGCTTGTGGTTTTGTCAGGTTTCAATGATTGGTGTTCACTTTGAAGAAAATCATGTCGCATCCGGTTTTGGAAATCATTTAGCACGACCCATTTTCAGAGATGAATGGAAAGAGGATCTGTCTCTGGAGGAAGGTATACTTTTGCTAGAAAAGTGCTTCCGTGTGCTCTTATATCGTGATCGATCAGCAGTGAATAAGCTACAGGTGAGTGTTTTTTTCGATTGGATCAGTTGGCTGTTTCCTCGTCAACTCTTTGTAACCATGATAACTCTTGGCAGGTTGCCAATATTACTGCTGAGGGAATCACAATTTCAAAGCCCTATGCATTGCGAACAGAGTGGGAATATAAAGCTTTCCAGAACCCAACACAAGGTGTGGAAGGATCATGGTAATTTGTTTATAATACCACTGATGGGCCACGGAAAAGATTGTCACTTCTCTGAGTTCCTCTATTGAAGGAATATGCTGCCATTGAAGACTTCTTTTGCCAACTTACATTTCATTAACTTGCAGTATTTCCTGTGGTTGTGAGGAGAATATATTGAATGGTAGTTTTATGTAAGCTGCCATTTTTAACTTTTTTGAATGTGTTTATCGCAAAGTATATTTCAGCATATACATGCACACACATTGAGATTTGGTAGTGTTTTATTATACTTACAAACACTTTTCAAGGTGGAGAAGCAATACAGGTTGTGGGCCACACTGTTTTTTTAAGAAGTTTGCAGCTTCAGGCTGAGCTTTT
The DNA here is from genome assembly GCA_020310875.1 of Ceratopteris richardii. Taxonomy (NCBI): domain Eukaryota; kingdom Viridiplantae; phylum Streptophyta; class Polypodiopsida; order Polypodiales; family Pteridaceae; genus Ceratopteris; species Ceratopteris richardii. The sequence continues at coordinate 99,118,478 of CM035413.1, read as the reverse complement.
AAATATGTGGTGCATTTTAAGGTTTTAGTCATTTATGAGTAGCTTATTGTGATAGGCAAGGAAATTCACATGCTCTGTCAACTTCATGCCTAACCATCTTTTCTGTTTGTGGTGCATGCTTTGGAAAAGGCCTAATAGTGATCCTCAAGGGTGTCAATTGCGGACATGATGGATTTCAGTAGAGTTCTATTGTTTGCCGTGAGGGAAAAATAGGCACTAAATTCACCCGATGAGTACTGAATTGGAAAGGACACAACTAACTAATCACTCAATTTGGACGTGATGATCTCATTCCACAAGACTGGGAATCTACATCTGCAAGCTCAATCTTCCTCTCATCTGCGGGTAGCTGATCTAGAATTCATCCTCTACAAAAGAAATTGTGTCTGCTTATGGTGAATTTCTAGTTACGCTTGTGTGATGGTGTGTTGTATTCTTGGTCTCATCTGTGTTCCCCATACCCCACTTTGTCATATACACATGGAAGTGCATGACTTACTCTCTTTGATAGTATTTGTGTATTTAATCTGTATTTAGTGTTTGATGATTTGTATATTAAGAACCTTTAGCCCTTTTATTACCATGTATATGTGTATGTGCACACACACGCGCGCGCGCACACCCCCCCCCCCCCCCCAAAAAAACAAAAAAAAACCCGCGTGTGTACGAGTGTCATTTTTTTTTAATGTGTTTATGTTTGTGTTCTCTACCTTGAGTTTGTAAGTTTGGATAATTCCGAACTTAAAAGGGGTGTATATGTGTGTGTGTGTGTGTGTGTGTGTATATATATATATATATATATATATATATATATATATATATATATATATATATATATATATATATATATATATATGTGTGTTATGGAGTACCCCCAAGAGAGGTGTGAATCACCTCTTAGTTGTGATTAGATGGGCTCATACATGAATGCCATGTGGCACCCATGTATGAAGCCATGTGGGGGGATGACTCACCATTATGGAGAGAGAGAGTAAGGCTAGGACACCACGCGGCTGGGCGGCACATTCGAAATCGATCTCCGTGCTCGCGCGTTGTCTGAGAATGGACCTCGAACTGCGTGCCTGAGGAGGTGACTCCCAAAAGATAGGAGGATCACTGGAAGCATTCAACACTGGTATCGGAGCAGGACAGCGCCAGCAGACGCCGCACGCGCGACGGACGCCACACGCCATCCAAGGAGCAGGACAGCGCCAGCAGACACCGCCATACGTGACGGAAGCCACACGCCCCACGAATGGAGCTCCTCCTCCTCCCCTCCTCTCTAGTTGGAGAATGCATAGAATGAGCCTTCTTCTTATACAAGAGCTCACTAGGAATTTTGCCTGCATGTGGGATAAAGGCCTCTGCCATAGCTCTTCGACAGTTCCTCCAAGTTTTTCGAGTGGACAATGACATCAACACATAATGAGAAGTAAAATTCGAGAATTTTGATGACTTGGGATTATGAAGATGATGGCTTGGACCAAGATATTGGCTAAATGAGGATGCACATATGTATTACGGGCTGTGGAGAAGGGTTTAGGGTTTTGGGTTTTCATTGAAAAGCTTGTCCTTCAGTTTGGAGCTCTTCAAAGTCTCTACTTCAAGAAGGTTACCATTTTACCTCCTATCGGTGACATACCCGACTTCTCCGCACCATATCTTCTTCATACCATATCGGATTTCATAAATCTTGGTCACGTTTCGAAGCTACGTTTCCAAGCTTCGCTCAGAGACCATCGGTGTTGGATTTGGACGAGATTTGCCCATCAAAATCTCTCTGCAGCGCTTCAGCAGGAACTAGGCGGCCACTCCCGGGCCTAGTTTTTCATCGTCCGGACTCCAAATCCAATTTTTTCACTTGGGATAGTCTCAAATTCTTGAAATGCAGGTGCTGGGAAACAATTTGTGGACTGGCGAGGATTGGAATATCTCTGAAATTATTCAGTTGCACTCTGTTTGCACGTTTGAGGCTTTTCCTACACACTTTTGGTGTTGTTTTGGATAGTTTATGGTGTCTAGAACCTCCCCGGACCAAGCGGACATTTCTAATTTTCTTTCGGGACTGGCGAGGAATCAAAATCAGCGGCTTGAAGCATCAAAGACCACTTGGATTACGCTTCCGCAACTCTACTTTGTATCAGGGAAGTGCTCTTGTCTTATATTTCTCTTCTTCTTGCATATTGAAACTCTACTTCCATTCATTTTTATACACTCTAGTTAGCAAACGGGGGAAGGGTACTTAAACATGGAAACTAAAGGCAAACAAGTAGTTGAGACCACTTCTCCACCTAGAGAGCAACTAGAGGATCCGGATGCTAGGATGGAAGAACTAGAGTTAGGACAAGAAATAGAAGAGAATGTAGAAGAAAAAGAGCCTTCATGGCAAGAGTATACTTATGAAGAGCTTATAGATGAATTTGTCACTCGTGACCACTTCATTGATTTGAAAGAACAAACCCTTAAGTTATAGAGAGATTTGGGTAGCATTACGTCTCTTATACAGCAGCTTAAGTCTCAAATGATCTCCCTTGAGACTAGTGTCACCTCTTTCCTAGCTAGGAAGGAAAGAGAGACTCCTACCATTCCTCTAGAGATTACTAGGAAAGAGACCTCTCTTCCTAGTAAACATAAAGGAGAGAGCTCTATGGAAGCTCCCCTCCTGAAAGACTTGAAGCCACCTACCTTTACGGGGGATGACCGAGACAGGAATAAGGATGCAATGTACACTTTTTTACAAAAGTGGCATGATTTGCATCAATTGAAGGGCACCCCACCTGAGTATCGTGTGCTAGAGGCGAGTCTTTCCCTCGGCCCACGTGCTTATAAGTGGTGGATGAGTCTTAAGGAGGCGAACTCTATCCCTAGTGACTGGACTCAGTTTGAGACTCTTTTCCTAAAAGAGTTTCTTCCTGAAAATGAAGAGGAGAGGAATTGGGATGAGTGGGATAGGATTACTCAAAGAGGCAGGCCTCTTTCAGTCTATCTATCCCACTATAGAGAGATCACTTTGAAGCTTGAGGGCCTAGATGATTTTCAGAAGACCAGAGGGTTTGTTAGGGGCTTGGATAAAGCCATAAAGAGGGAAGTCAGGAGGAATGCGCCTAAGACGTTTGAGGAGGCGATCAAATATGCACAGATATATGAGGACCATAACCGTCCTCAGTATACTCCTATGGAGACGGATCAGCCCCTTAAACCTCTTAGCACCACTAAATTTAAGAAAAAGTTGCCTTTTGGGAAAAACAAGGTTTTTATTAAAAAACAAAGATCACAAGGGCCTAAGCTATCCACAGACCAGTTTGAGAAGGCCAAAAGAGAGAACCTGTGTTTTAGGTGCCTATCCCCTAGCCATTCACAGTGGAACTGTCCACTCAAGAAGGGGGAAGAAAAGAAGAAAGGACCAGAGTCTAGTACGGCTCCTGAAAGGGGCAAAAAGGCGGTCCACCTAGTGCAGACCCCATTCATGGCAGCTCTAGCTGCAAGGGAGTGGAGGTGATGCACGAGGATATAGAGCACACGTGTTTGACTCAGTCATTGTGGTCACCGCAGTTTGGACCACATGACTTGGTCAAGCTACATGGTAGTGTATACGGGACTAGGGTGCGAGTCATGATAGATGACTCTGCCACTCATAACTTCATAAACTATGCTTTGGTCAAGAAATTGAAGATTCCCCAACAGCCTAGTGCACATAAATACATTGTATCTATGATGCAAGGGCAAGATAAAAGAATATGGGATACTATGGTATCCAATTTGGAAGTCAAAATGCAGGATTATACAGATCATATGGACTTCCAAATTATGAACATGGAGAGGACATATCTAGTCTTAGGAAGAGAGTGGCTATGGGGGTTGGGAGATACACTTAAACACAGCTATCAAAATAACACACTCGAGTTTGAAAAGAATGGAAGTAAAGTTTATATTCAGGGAGAGAGAGATGTACCTAGTGCACCTCTCATCTCATCATTAGAGTTGTATAGTCTCTGTTGTTCACAACATGTACAGGATATGTTTTTATTGTATAGTCATGATATGGAGCATTGTACAGACAGCTC
>CM035413.1:99054414-99099414 GCA_020310875.1 Ceratopteris richardii | reverse complement strand
ACGGAATATAGAAGGTGATTCATTACAGATCCGTGACAAATGGATTTTGTGTGATGGTTGGTTTGACACTAGAAATATACTAATCATTACTATAATGGTATCATGCATTTATGGTACAATGTTTTTGAAATCAATAGATACCTCTTGTGTGATGAAAACACGAGTTTTTATTTTTGAAATCTTGAAACATGCCATTGGAGCGGAGAATGTAGTTCAAGTTGTGATGGAGAATCCATCTAATTGCATGATGGCTAGTTACTTAGTGGAAGAACAATGGTACCATATTTTTTTCACTACTTGTCATTGCTTGGAACTTCTATATGAAGACATTGAAAAGCTTGCATGGGTCATACCCGTCTTGGACAAAGCAACAAAGAATGTTACATTTATCACCATGAAACCAAGTGTGCTTTCATTGTTTAGAAAATTCAGTGAAAAGGATTTGGTGAAGCCTACTCCTACTTGATTTGCATATGCATTCATAATGCTTTCTAATTTATTTGATGAGTGTGTATACAATGGGTTACACTCTTTGATGGTATGCATAGAATATATGATGAAAAGAGTTGCAATGACTCGAAAGGAAGAAGAATTTTCTCCAATTGTATTGACTCCATTCTTTTGGAGAAATGTGAAAGAGATTATGATCCCATGCAGTCCTATGTTGAAAATTTTATGTCTTGCTTATAGAGAAGGGGAAACAATGGTATTGATTTATGAGCTCACTGATAGAATGATCGAAAAGATCTCATCCTTGGATTGCATTGATTATTTCGGGCTAGAAGAAGTGAGGAATTTATGTATTGAGAGATTGGATATGTTGCATAGTCCTCTACATGCTACTACTTATGTTCTTCATTCCATTTGGAGGGAAAAATCACATATGGATACAAACATATATAATACATGGATGGATGTTTTGGAAACACACATGTGATGAACTAGATGTATTTCAATCTATGCCAGATCAATTTTCACGTTTTGTTGTTAATTATAAGGACAAAATGCATTATCCCGTAAGATGGTGGGAGCAATTAAGACAATGTGTGATGAATTCTCAAAAGTTAGCTCTTTGTGTTTTTTTACAAGGGTCTTGTGCTTCCCCTTGCGAAAGAAATTGGAGTATATTTTCACTCATACATACAAAGAAGTGAAACATGTTAATGCCTAAGAATGCGGAAAAATTAGTGTACATTCATACGAATCTACACCTCATATAAAAAAATCAAAGAGAGGATTTTAAAAATTAAAAGCGATACATGAAATGATAGAGAAAAAAGAGAAAGATAAGAAATTTCTTGTTTTGCAAGAGGAAAATGATGGGGTGATGGTTCATTCATGTGCTTATATTTCTATCAAGAATCATGGGCATTCTTTTGAGGATGATGATGGTGATGATGTAGATTGTACTATGTAGCATGTGACATTCTTTTATTTCATCATGATTCTTGATATGTCCATGTGGCCATTGACATATATGATGTGCCACACACTTCCTCATTATTATGTATAGAACAATCACCATGGTCTACAATCTACATATTGGACTTGAGATTGGTCTTTATTTTGTTCAATACTCATCATTTGTTGCATTTTTATTAATTCCTATATGCTATCATGATATTTCTACTCCTTTCTTTAACTTTTGTGAATTTTTTTTAGTGGTGTTAGATAATGTTAGATACGTTTCCTTTACCCATCACATGTCTGATAAACATCAGAAGTTAGAAGTATAAACCCATCAAAAACAACTATGAATATCTCTCTCTCTTTGATCGTGCATCTTTCTTTCCATATCTTCCAGAGAGCTTCCCCTTTGATGGCATTCCATAGAGGAGAAGAGAAGCCAATTGTTTCTCCAAGTAGTGCTTGTTTCTAGCTCATTTGTCTTGTTAATTTCAAAGTCTTGGTGAGAAAGGGCACGAGAAGAGATGACCAAGGTCCTCTCTACCATGGATGCAATGCTTACACCAGTGAGGGAGTCCAAATATTTTATTAGATGTGGCATTGGATTAGATTCCATGATGGAGGATTTGCCACATAAGAACATATTTTTTGTTCTCAATGAGAGGGTGCCATAGGTCTCCGTAGACGACTTGCCATCTCATGCTAGACTAGTTCTGACACCATCCCCTATTAAGGGAGATATGCAAGTCAATGTGCATATGTGGCCACATAATATTGTCTAATTTGTTACCGTTTCTCCATCTTAACCCTTCAATCCAGGGGATCATTTTCAAGAAGGAAATGAGACTTTTGTCCCAAGGGTTGTTTCTCTCCATGAAAAGGCACCTTGGGAGGACTTGTTAGCAAACTATAGACCTTCCCACACATCAATAATTGCCTCCAAGTTGCATCTTCCCTTTATGAATCCCTTTCGGTCCTCCTTTTAGATGTGTAATTTTTTTGAGCAGCCTTGCCTCATTAAATACAACATCTTGGCTGAGTTTGGCTCATTAAATACAACATATTGGCTGAGTATTACCTTCTTGAGCCGAGGTAATCAAATTTTTGTAGCCCATTTCATCTTCATCACCATAAGCCATGAAGATGCCTTTTATGGACTTTGCATCTAACTTGCTCCTCAACTCAAACCTTATATGCATAAAAGAATCATAATTAAAGATGTGTAGATGGTCATATGAAGTTGGTTTGCTAGACCAAACCTCTTTGGGGATGCCACTTTTTAGGGATGTATGAGGAGATCGATTATAAACATGAATTGCAATTTTGAGAGGCTATCCCCAAAATCCATGAGGGAGATTAGCTATGGACAAGATGCATGTCACTCTCTCATAAAAGTCCTATTGTACCTTTCAACCACACTATTAGAAGAGGGGTTATATGGGATCTCTAACTTTCTCTTAATGCCAAGATTTTCAAAAAAATTATTGAATTCAACACTTATAAACTCACCTCTATTATATGTGCTTAAGACTTTTAGAATTCTATTTGTTTAAGTGGTAAAAAAGTGAATATAATTTCTTAAATATGTGAGAGGCTTCATTCTGAATTTATTTTAGCAAATAAACCAAAAGCTTCCTAGAATATTCAACAACAAAAGAAACAAAGTAGAGAGCATCCCTGTTACACTTATGTGATCCTCGAGTAGCTTTGATGTGAACCTTTTCCCTATACATGGGCACTTTTTACTCTAGTGCTGGCTAGAGGTTTTTCCCCCATGTTACCACATACATGATTCAATCATATGTGGTGGTACTTTGTACTTAGGGATATTATTCAGCTCTTACTTCAGTTCATTTCATCGTCAATAGAGAGAGCTATTCCAGCCATCGTCTTCTCCGTGTGTCTTGCTGTGTTTGTGCTCCTTGTGTGTGCTTCTCGTGTGTCTCTTGCACTTTCTTGTTCCTTAGTGAAATGGCGGGCAACAATGACTTGTTTGGCATGCTTCAAGCTGAAGATAAGCTTGATGGGACCAACTATCCGATGTGGTCTTACATGATGAAGCATGTTTTTGTTGCAAAACAACTTTGGAACATAGTGGTAGATGTTGATCGAAGACCTGCAGGTGCTTCTACTTCACAGTGGTGCTTCAAAGCACATAACATCATGCAAAAGATTTTTTGCCTCTTTGAAAGATTCACCCAAAGGAGGACATGTGGTGTGTGCAAACAATGCCTCTTATCCTATCATTGGAGTAGGAGAAATTGAGCTTATGGCTGCAAATGGAGATGTGATTCTCTTAAAAAATGCATTGTATGTGCCCGATATAAAGAATAACTTAATTTCAGTTCCACTGATTGCCAAGGCTGGACTCATGTACACTTTGTTGATGATAAATGTATGGTTCATGATTTCAGCAATGGCGATGTTATCGTGATGTCCGGTACATTATGTAATGGCTTGTATCGCATGGATACATACAAGAGGGCTAGCTCAAATGCCTCAATTGCTCACACTTCTTCCATGGCTGAAATGGAGCTTTGGCATGCTCATTTTGGTCACTTAAACTTCAATAGTTTGCTTTACTTGCAAAAGAAGGACATAGTTATTGGTTTGCCTACACTTGAGTCCATTGAAAAGCATGCATGTGAAGGTTGCATTCTTGGAAAAATGCATCGTGCTTCTTTTAAAAAAGATAGTCATACACACACTACAAGAAAATTGCAGCTTGTTCATAGTGATGTATGTGGTCCCATCAAGACTCCATCTTTTGGGAAGCATGCATATTTTGTTACCTTCATTGATGATGCTACTTGGCATACATGGGTGTATCCTATGAAAGCAAATAATGAGGTATTTTCTTGCTTCAAAGCATTTTTAGCTATGGCTGAAAATTTTTCTTCACAAAAGCTTTTGACTCTACGCACGGTTCGTGGTGGTGAATACATGTCACATGAGTTTAATGCTTTTCTTCGTGAAAGAGGTATTTCACACCAATGTACGGTGCCATATACACCTCAGCAAAATGATGTTGTTGAGCATAAAAGTAGAACTCTACTTGAAATGGCACGATGCATGGTTAAAGGAGAGCATCTTCCTGATAAGTTTTGGATGGAAGCAGTCATGTGTGCAAACTATGTGTTGAATCGCTGACCTACAAAAGCATTGAGAGTCATCACTCCTTATGAGGCTTGGAATGGTCATAAGCCTATGGTTAGTCATATGCGTGTGTTCGTTTGTTTGACATATGCTCTTGTGCCATCACAACAACGTCACAAACTTGATGAGAAGGCAAAGAAATGTAAATTTTTTGGTTATAGTACTGAAAGTAAGGGATATCGTTTGTACCATCCATTGAAGAACACAATTATTGTGAGTCAAGATGTGGTATTTGCTGAAAATTCAGTTTTCCCTCTACTTGAATGCAAAAAACAGCCAACAATTAGCTCATAAAGATGTGTTCGATACACTCATGCCTTTGTTCCAAAATGGTTCGCTTGACTATGGTCATGTAGACCAGCCAATTGAGGCTCAAAGGGATGAAAAATTCCAGCCAAATAGGGCTGAAAATGCAGAGAATTTCTAGCCAAACATGGCTGAAAAGTTTCAGCAAAAAATTATCAAAACTGTTGGAAATTTCCAGCCACATATGGCTGAACATTTGCGACAAAATATGGCTGAAAATGAGCATGAAATTCAGCCACACATGATGTACATATTGAAGATGCATTACATGATGAACACATGTCCATCAAGAGTGCACAAACTATGCCAAAGTGGCTGAAACAAACTTTACAAGACAACAAATTGAGTGCACCTTTACTTGGTAGAACAAAATCAAGCTCTCACCATGCATCAAGTAATTTTATGGATTATTCTCTTATTGCTACAACATGTAATGAAGAGCCACTTGCTTTTGAAGATGCATGTGACGATCCACAATGGATGAGTGTTATGCAATCAGAAATGGATTCCATACATAGGAATGGTACTTGGGAGTTATGTGAATTGCCAAAAGGAAAGAAGGCCATTGGTACAAAGTGGGTTTACAAGATTAAGAGAAAGTTTGATGTCTTACAATTTCTAATATGTGGGAGTAAGAAATCAGAAACTAAGTTGAGAAGGTATGATCTGGCCAATGCATCCTTTGAGCACCATGTTGATAACCTTTCTTGTTCTTCTTGAGTGGGTTTCCCTTTGCTTTTAAGTATTGGCATTGACTCATCTCCAGATATGTAACCATAAAGATTTCTACCTTGTAGATATGCTTCCATTCTAATAGACCAAGCAGAGTAATTACCTCAATCCAATTTGTCAATTGATGATGGGAATCCATCTCCCATGTTGAGTTGATGATAGCTCTGATACCACTGCGAGGAGATGGTTGGATACACTCCAGAAATGAGCTGGTGCTACACAAATCCTGCTCTACACCTGCCAATGTTACTTCAGATTACCTTAGTAGTCACTTTTAGTTTCCGAAATATGCATTTGGACCCATAATGTGCTTTGGAGCATCACCTTCAAATAGTTGCACCAAAACAGATGTAAAAACTTGCTATTTATGGACTGTAACTTGCTGAGTGTTTCACTTAGAGTTCACTCACTGATTACAATTGACCCGAGAGCTTTTAGCCATATCTAATTGACCCCTAAGCTTGCAATGGGTAGTTATTTCACTAATTTAGGATGAATATATGCTGAGAAATAATCTTAAGAAGTTAGGGGTGTAATCCCAACATTTTAGGAGAATGACAGACTACAGACATAGGCAGAATGTAATGAGATGCTGTAGGCTTACTCATACATGTGTGGAATAAGTGTGCCCACAATCTTGAAGCTCAATGTTTCCTTCTTCTGCTCTCTCTTTCGCGACTAAAAGTCATGAGTTTTTATAGATGAATTTGAATTTGAATTTGGAATCTGCCACCTAAAAGTGATCCTATCTTTTAGGTTCCTAATTAATTTGATTCCAATCACTTGCTTGTTGTGGATTACAACTCGTAAAGCTACGAGATTCTCTCAGACTTTCCCTTTTACGTTTATCTTGAGTTAAACTCAAGATATTTACAAGAGGTGTTCACATATGACTTATGACTATTCATGATCAAGATATGAAGTAAACCTTTGATCTTTTGGTCAAGCATCAAGGCTTGCCAAATGTACCAACAACTCTTACTTTAGTTCAGTTCATCATCAATAGAGAGAGCTATTCCAACCATCGTCTTCTCCGTGTGTCTTGCTGCGTTTGTGCTCCTTGTGTGTGCTTCTCGTGTGTCTCTCACACTTCTACACACACCCAACAATCCCCTCATAGATTTGGCAGATATTCTACAAATATCAGAGTGAACAAGATCAATCACATTAGACTTATGAGAGAGACCAAAGTAGTAGGAATTCTTTACTTTCTTATCATCTGATATTCATTACAAAAGTCAAGCTTTTGCCTTAACATCAAACTTGTCAAGAATAGAATTTTTTAAGTCCCTTTTGGCTCATGTATCCAAAATTTAATGCGATAAGACCATGCAATAATTAATCTCATCCAAAACAATACACTTTCCCAACAAGGCTTTCTTCTGAAAGTACTAAAGTGTATCTTTCTTATTATCTTTGATAATTAGCCTTGAGCTTTTTTTTTTGAGCTTCCATATCCTCTTTTCAAAGAGGGTACTATATCTATGCATATCCTTATCTCAATATGTATCTCATATCATGCAAAACTAGCCCATTGTTGCCATCCACGAAAAGATGCACTCAATGAAACATGCATGATTGCTTCCAAGGTGTAAATTGCCTTGGTCTCTAGCATAAAATGTAGAGAAAGTCCTTGATAGGACTCATATGAAATGATGCACATGAATCCACAATCCAAGTTAGATAGTGCATTATTTACCATAAGCAAGGCATCAATTAGGTAGAATTTGTGATTAAGTTTTATTGATAAGTGACTTTTAGGTCATTTGGATATGTTCACACATGAATAATGATCATAAGTCATAAAAATAATATAAATGTGCATAACTCCAATTGAGTGACTAGAAAATATAACAAAATTATGTTTGGAAATCTCTAGGAGGGAGCTAGCACTGGAGGAGTCAGACTATACAAAAAGGAGTGTTCTTGGGGCTTTTATCTTTAACAAAGATGTCTCTAGTGACATACATTTTTCCATTTACATTTCATATGGTGATTGTATCCTTTAGATGAAGAGAGAATTGTGTTGATATGAATTCATGTAATTTTAGATGGGCAAAGCAAGTGATAACATCCACATGGCATGTTGAAAATTGAACTCAGTAAAAAAAGAAAAGTTGAACACAAAAGTTACAAACAATTGAAATTGCTGTAGATTAACATATTATTGTCATGCATATTTTGGAATTTTGCATTCAATCTCAAAGCTTTAAGAAAAACCCTAAGGGTCCATACCCATTCATTAACCATCTTGGTAATGAGAAGATATTGTGTAGGCTATTACTCTATACTAAGTTCAAATGAGCAAAGGGAAGATGTTATCAAATGAGCAAAGGGAAGATGTGATTGTTTCTTGTATTTCTCTTTTCTTATTAAATGGAAAGGGATTGATTTTGGGTTAAAGGCATCATCATAGGGAAGGCTTCATCATTTTTTAGATTTTCTCTTTTATGACTAATCCATTTTTACTACACACTTGGTGTCATTTGAAAATTGTCCTTGCATATCCTGAATGTGCTTGTTTTGAAGTTTCATCTAGAAAATAACATGCATTATGTATGTTATATTCCAAAGATGTACATTCTTGGAGAAATGATGAAGTCCCTTTCTCTAGGGATAGCCAAGACCACAAGCCAAAGAGCTCAAACGAGGTATCTCCTTGGAGAAAACTCTAGATAGTGACTAGGGAAGGGTTATAAATAGGAACCTTGGAGAAAACTCTAGATAGTGACTAGGGAAGGGTTATAAATAGGTTGGGAGGTGAATCCCAGGTATGTTATTCTTCACTTCTTACATTTGGTATCAAAGCATTTCGGTGGAGGATCCAAAGAGAGCTCTTGGAAAATCTCGTAAACTTCTCTTCTCATGCATTTTTCTCCCTTCTCCTTGCTCCATAGGCGTGGATCTGGTTAGGAATGAGTATCTGAAGGGGAAATGTAGGTTTTGAGAGCCTTTTTCCATGCATCAATATCTTTGTATGTGCATGGTGAGCTCCGATGTGAGGTAAGAGCATTTCCATTGAGCTTTCGAAGCCTGTTTTCTCTGACTATTTTGTTTTTGCAAATCGATCTAGATAATGTTCATATATTTAGGTAGTGATGTGTGTGAACATTCTAGGACTACCGGGACATGTTTTTCCCTCTTTAGGAGGTTTTTTCCATTGGCTTATATATATGTATATTGCCCTAATGGGCTACTTATCTTTGTACATTCTAGTGGTAATACATTTAGTAATGTGTGTTGTGCTCCAAGCTTCTTCTTATTCCTTGTGCTGTTCGCGTGCTTCCGCATACGTTTAACTCCAATAATTGGTATCAGAACAGGTCGTCACTTCATCGAGGGCATCATCGACACTCCTTCGATCATAGTCTCAAAATCTCACGAAATTTGGTATGCATACTCATGGTGATTAGGGGATAAAAAAATCTTTGCTCTATGGTGCCAAAATCACAATCTAAGCTTGTTTTGGCTTTTGAACACACTATCACAGTGCTATTGTAGGCTTTTCATCTTTTTATGCCAAAGTTATATACCGATTTTGGTTTGCCAATATAAGCATCTTGAAGTCTGGTACATGTTTAGCAGAACTCGTCAGGGTACTTCTGTTCAACTTTTTCAGATACTGTCACTTTTCTACACCTGGGTATTTTAGTTAGTGGCCATGGCTGAAAGCAATGATGTACTCCATATGTTGGCTGTTCAGGATAAGTTGCCTGGTACCAATTATCCATTGTGGGCTTATATGATGCGTCATGTATTGGTCGCAAAAGGATTGTGGAATATTGTGCAAGATGTTGAAAGACATCCCATCTGTTGACAGTCAAGGTCACACACAAGCATAGGAGCACATCAAGGAAGTGAACACATAAGAAGAAGGAGCATGTAGGGAGCTCCCAGAAGCACATGTCAAATTTTCCAAAGAAATCCCTATAAAAATAATGTTTTTTATCACTAAAAACCATTGTAAATACCATTTTCTATTTTTGTAACTCCATTTTGTTCAAGCCGAGGAGCCCTCGAGCTTGAGGAGTATTAGAACTATCATCCAACCAACTACTAGGTCTGGATAGGGCCAAAACCACTCAAAAAACTATAAAAAGGGCTGGAGAGCTCATTTTTGAGGTTAACTCGTTGTAGATTTCAGCTTTGTAAGAGATTTATTTTGTAATCGAAGATCTTCCATTGTTCCACTCTTTGCTCTTACCTTGTGCACGTGTGTGTGTATCTGTGTGCATGTCTGTGTGCTTTCACTCACACACTTGTGCCATCACTTGCTCATAGTCTTCATACTAGTCCTCACGTCTCCGCTGATTGACATTTATGAGGTGAAGCTCCTCACGTTGGTACTTTCCATTGTGCTAGAGTGACACCAAATTTGGCACCGTTGCTAGGGAGAGAGCTTGGAGGACGAGCGTGTGACGGTAAGACGTAGAGTAGCAACATTGGAAGGTAAAGAAAATCACCATTTTGAGTTCAGTTTCTGAGTTTTTCTTCTCCTTCATCTTCATCATCATCACCATCTTCTCCCACCTTCATCTTCTCTGATTTTTTCAGTTTTCGCCCATACATTCATGTTGTTTTCACTTGTGGTTGTGAGAAAGAAGCTTAGAGAGGGTGCAGAATTGAAACGCTGAAGAAATACACCTCAATATACCCAAAAATTAAGTGAACTGTCCTGGACATGACAAGACCTGTGCCAAGTGTCGTGAGTGTGGTATCACGGGTTTGAAGATATATTTTGCATCTACAGGCACATAGGAGTGACAAGGAGGACACAAGGTACTCATATTTGCAAAAAATTTTGAATTTGGACTCCAAAAAATCCAAGTGTCATGATTGATTGAGTTCAAGTTTTGTGATACTTGAATTCCCGTGTGTTGCGATATCTGTGACATCTAAGTGTCACGATATCTGACAAGTGTTGCGATATTTGTGACATCTAAGTGTCGCGGTATCTGATAGGTGTCGTGTGTCGTGACCCCCTAAGTATCATGTGTCTTTTCCATCAGGTGTCGTGACATCCAGGTATTGTGAGTCAAGTGTCGTGATACTCAATAAGTGTCGAGTGTCATCTGAAGCAAGTGTCGCAATATCTGCCATAACCAAGTGTTGCGATATCTGTGACTTTCAAGTGTCGCGATATCCCTTAGGTGTCAAGTGTCGTGGACATCAAGTGTCACAACATCTGCTAAGTGTCGAGTGTCATGGACATCAAGTGTCGCGACATCTCAGCAAGTATTTTGTGTCATGGCATTCCAAGTATCGTGTATCGTCTGCTTCCAAGTATTGCCGATACTTACTAAGTGTCGTGTGTAGCCTATTTTGAAGCAATCCCAGAGAGGTCGTGTTTCCCTATTTTAACCCCCAGAACCTTGAACTGGCATAACTTTCTCATACGAAATCCATTTGCTGTGATTTTGGATTTGTTGGAAAGCTCGTGGGGATTATTAGATATAGTATTTTGAAGTTGGCCCTCAGGTGCACTAGGAAACCAAGGAGTTCCAAAGGATTTTGAGCAATACCAGGGGAAATTTTGGACTTGTAGACAAAGCTTATGAACCTAAGATCTGGCAGACACTTAGGCAAGGATAGGCAAAGCATTAGATCATCTAAGGCTAGTGTCAACCATACAACCAAGTCTTGGGCTCAACAACTTAGTGGTTATCCCTACACGTTGAGTTCAAAAACCAGTGACTCAGAAATGTCCTTCAACATAGAGAGACCCACACGTAGCTCAAGTACTGCTTATTTACAGACACCAGAAGGTCCCTATAAGACACAATTGGAATATCTTAGGACCAACCAATTAGGTGCACACATCTACGAGGATGGCCTGAGATGATCAGTGGTCCAACCCAAAAATTAAGATCAACCCTTTGGACTGGAACACCCAGTGGTCAAGTTCGAACAGGGTTCATACATTGATAAGGAAGGAACCATGTATGTGGTAACCAACCTCCTAGATAGGATAGATGAGTTGGGAAATATCATTTTCGAGAATGAGACAGGAGACCTAGAGCAAGGGGACCTAGCACGGGAATGCAAGACTCCTAGAGGTACGTCAGTCTTGACTAGGGTAATCACTCCAGATTGAATCCCTCAAGACAATAAAAGCATATAACTATTCTTGCATAGGGAAACAGAGGAAGCCTTTTGGAGATTCAAGCCAAACCAACCTAGCCCAATGGTCACCATCTATGAGTTCAAGGACCCGGAGATACCAGGCAAAGTTGGCTATTTGGATAACACGTTTGAGAAAATGTTCTTGGTAACAGAGCAGGATAGGCATGCATACACTTGGCAGGGTGAATCAATTTTTCCTCCACCAAGATCTAATGGTTCCCAAGGTCTCCAAGGAGCAGGATCATCCAAGCTTCATGAAACCTAGAGGGAAAGAACCAGAGAGAGACCTGAGATAAGCTTTGCAAACACTATGGGCAGAGATATATCAAGACATGAGGATGAAAGACGTGAAAGAGAGAGACACCAAGCACATAGACATCAAAGAGATGAACTTGATTTTCCATTGCCTAGACTGCGAGATCACCCAAGAACCCTTAGACCTTCTCAAGTGGTTAAGGCAATGAAGAACTATTTTGATGGGTTTGGAGACCCTTATGACCATGTGGCTGAGTTCAAACAAGTGTTAAGAGCTGAGCATGCTGAGGACTTGTTCACCTAGTTCGAGGCATTTGCTTTGACTCTCAAGGGTACTGCCTTAGCATGGTTTCAGCCCCTCAATAGTCGCAACTATCGAGAGATAGGTCAACTCTTAGAGGAATTCATTGTAGAATTTTCCAAGAGTGGCATCAGGCATAACACATCATCCTTGATCCACAAATTCAAGTAGACACCTCAAGAAACAATGCGACTTGCACGAAGATGATTTAGACAATACTTAGAAAGATGCCCTATTCCAGAACTACCCACACCAGCTAAACAAGTGGCCTTGTTTTTAGATGGTTTATTGTGTTGGTGTAATTCACAAGCCTACACATTTTGCTTGATGGATACATTGAAGCAAATGCACATATGGAGAAGCATAGGAACTATTGCTAGTAGTTAATTACTACTTTACTTCTTTGTAAAATATCAAATTGGCTTGGAATCTTTGTAAACACCTGCCAAAAAAGATTCGTGGAAAAAGGTTAGCTTTGATTGATGGAATATCTCCTATAATATAGAAGCTTGATCATAGGGAGCCAAAAGTTTGAATTTGAATTCAAATTTTTACTCTCTCTATAAAAGTGGTCATGAAAAGTCGCGGTTAGAACTCATCATTCACGAGCTTCTCATTACTGATTCTGAGTGTGTGTGAGGCCTACACTCTAGCCCACACCTATCTACACCATTAGGCAATGACATTCATGCCAATGGTATTGTATACAAGTGTTCATTAGTACATACATTCTCATTGTTCATTTCTGAGTTCTCTGTCATACTACTTGAAAGTCTGTCAACTTGTGGAGTGCATATCTCAGTCATTTCTCCACCAAATTCAAATATCTAAGGCTTGTTGGAACCAGCTCAAAGTTGTCTACGTGCTGTCAAAATTTTAAGAGATTCTATTCAGCCAATTCAGAGAAAAACGCATCGAGGTGATCACTGGTCATTGTCTTCTACAGTCCTAAAAAGTCGGGGGTAAAGTTTATTTTGCTAAAGTGATTTCTCTGAGCATAGTTAGTCTTTTTACATCATTACACTTGGAATAGTTAGCTTACTAAGCTAATTAGATACCCCTAAAAGGAATTTTTCCAATTCCTACTGTGCTGGTCATATTGAGCAAAAGATCCAAAAGGTGTCAAGACATACATAGAAGGTTTTTCTTGAGATCTTGAAGTCCAAAGTTATCTGTTTTGATTTAATCTTTACACACATCATTTCCAAAGTACATAGACCATTATATGGTGTCATTGGAAAGCTAAGGAGGTCAAATTATCAAGTCTAAAGCATCAGGGGGCTGTTACAAAGCAGGTTTTGGCAGTACCTACTCAATCTCTTGGAGTGTCCATCCATCTTTCCCAACAGTGCTATCAGAGCAAATTAAGGTAAAATGGGAGATGGTTTTCCTTCATTTATTGATAAATTAGACAGGAACAACTATCAAGCATGGTCTCTAAGGATGAAGACCTACCTACAAAGAAGGAGTCTCTTTGGATACATCTCAGGAGATGAGGAATTGCCCTCATTCAAAACAAGAGGATTGCCAACCAAGGAAGAACATGAAAAGCTCAACACATTGTGTGCAAAGGATGCATTGGCAAGGTCTTATTTACTCAACTCCATCTCTGATTTTCTTTTGCCACACATTAGGAACTCTAAGACATCCCAAGAGACTTGGGAAACCTTGTCATCTTATTTCTCCTCCAACACAAGGGCTAGAAAAAATCAGTTGTGGATTGAATTCACCACATTAAGGAAGCAACCTAAGCAGCATGTTTCAGAGTTTGTGACCAAGATTAAAGATGTAGCTGATCAGTTAGCAAGCATAGGAGAAGAGATTGAAGAAGAGCAGATTGTAAGGCAAGTGATCAATGGGATCAAAGCTGATGACAAATGGGAAAGCTTCACCACTGCCATGGACCTTTACATGGACATGCAAATTCCAGATCTTACAACTCTCATGGGACAACTGTTCACTCATGAAGCCAAGCTCAACAAGAATGGAGACACATCCAAAGGTAATAACTCTTCTGCCCTATAAACTGATAAGAAGTCTAAAGATAAAGGCAAGAACAAGAAGGTGGAAGATGAAGGCTCTACCTCCCAAGCAAACTATGCAGGGAAAGGTAGATCATCAAGAGGAAGGGGCAGAGGAGGTAAGCAAGGTAGGGGGAGATCCTATAACTCCTCACCATGCAACATTTGTGGTTTATCAAATCATACTATAGATGAGTGTTTCAGGAATTACAAGAATCAGAGAGGAAGAGGATACCAAAGAGGTGGATACTCACAGTCAAGAGGTAGATTCAACCATCACCAAGGCTACAACAACAACTACAACAACAATTACAACAACAACTACAATGGCAACTACCAAGGAGGATTCAAATCTTAAAAGGACTACAACAAATATACAAAAGAGCAAGATGACTCTCTTATGATCATGAACATGACTTCAAAACCAGGTACAAATGATGACCACCTATTCTACATTGACTCAGGATGCTCAAATCATGTGGCTGGCAATGTAGCACTACTCTCTGATCTTGATGAACCAAAAGGTAAGCATCAAGTCCAAATAGGTGATGACACCAAGCACTCAATAGTTAAAGTTGGAAATGTTAAGACTTGTGATGGAAATCAAAACTTGTTGAGTAGGGTACTCTATGCACCAACCATTACCAAAAATCTGATGAGTGTTGGACAGATTGTGGAGAAAGGTTTGCAGGTCAGATTCAATCAATTTGGAGCATTTGTGGAGGATCCTAAGCAGGGGTTCAAGAGGATTGCTAAAGGAGAAAAATCAGGTAGACTTTTCACTTTTGAAATAGAAGACACAAAGAATATTGGACTATACAGTTATAAGGATCAAACACTTTCAGAGCTTGAGATTTGGCACAAAAGATTAGGGCATGTAGGAGAAAGAACCTTGAAACAGATATGCAGGGATCAATGTGTTATTGGAATACCCAATGTTTCCAAACAACAGATGATATATAAATGTAGTGCTTGTCAATTTGGGAAGTCTCACAGGTTACCCTTCTCAAGGAAAGGCTACATGCATGAGGACTACCTAGAACTTGTACACATAGATGTATGGGGACCAAGCAAAGACCCCTCAATCTCAGGATCAAGGTACTATGTATCTTTTATTGATGATTATAGCAGGTGGACTGTATTGTACTTCATGAAGCACAAGGATGAAGTATTTAATTGCTTTTAAAAATATCTTGCACTAGTTGAAAATCAAACAGGAAAGAACTTGAAGAGGCTAAGGTGAGATGGAGGAGGCGAGTACTTCTCCAATGAATTTGAAGAATTCTTGCAGGACAGAGGCATCAAAAGAGAAACCACCACAAGGTATACTCCTGAACAGAATGGGGTAGCTGAGAGAAGAAATAGGTTGATTTTTGAGACAACTAGGTTTATGTTGAATGAGAAAAAGTTACCTAACTATCTATGGGCAGAGAGTGTTTCTACTGCCACTTATCTCATAAACAGGTTACCATCTAAATCCCTTGATGGAATGACACCCTATGAAGCATGGCATGGGAAGAGACCCTCACTTGACCATTGTAGGATATTTGGATGTGTAGCATATGTACACATTCCTTCTCAGATAAGAGGTAAGCTAGACCCTAAGGCTGAGAAGTGCATCTTTATTGGATATGATCTAAATAAAAAAGGATGTTTTACAACCCTTCCAATAAGGGATTCATGGTTAGTAGAGATGTTGTCTTTGATGAAAATGATTCTTGGTATTAGAATGAATGCAGGAAGTTTAAACTACCCTATGACTTGGAAGTGGAGTTTCCAAGTCTTGCAAAGGAGGAACCTACTCAGATGAAGACTCAACTTCAGATAATGAAGATGTTATCAACCTTGAAGAGTTCAAGGCATGGAAGTCCAAGGGCAAAGTCAAAATGAAGAAGCTTGAAGATATACCTGAATCTTCAAATCAATCAATCAGAAGATCACAAAGAGAGAGCAAAAAACCTATCAGATATGGGTATGATACATCTCTTGTTACTAAACATTCTGTTTATCTTGTTACTAAACATTCTGTTTATTTGTCAATTGAAGAACCAGGATCATTGAAGCCATAACCAAGACAGAGTGGAAAGAAGCTATGGATGAGGAGATTGAAGCACTCAAGGAAAGTGACACATGATGGGAACTAATACCAAAGAAGGACTCCATGAAGGTAATAGGATCCAGCTTGATCTATAAACTCAAGAGAAATAATTATGGGTCCATCGACAGGTATAAAGCCAGATTGGTAGCCAAGGGTTTTGCACAAACCCAAGGCATTGACTATGAAGAGAGATTCTCTCTTGTGGCCAAGATGCCAACTATCAGAGTGTTGGTAAGTGTGGCTGCATCAAAAAATTGGAACATGTACCAATTGGATGTCAAGAATGCTTTCTTGAATGGATGGATTTCAAAGGAGGTATATATGTCACAACCTCCTGGCTATGAGGACCCTAAGAAGGTAACATATGTTTGCAAATTGAAAAAAGCTTTATATGGATTGAAGCAGGCACCTAGGGCATGGAATTACAGGTTAACTACATGCCTTCAAGACCAAGGCTTTGTCATGAGCAAGGCAGATACTTCTCTGTTCATCAAGAGAAGTAATTCAGAGGTAATATACCTTTGTGTTTATGTTGATGACATCATACTTATAGGTAATGATGTGAATGGAATCAGACAAATCAAAAGTCAGATGATGAAGGAGTTCAAGATCAATGATCTTAGTCTACTTAAGTACTTTCTTGGACTTGAGTTAGTCTATACTAACTTTGGGATATACATTACTCAGAAAAAATACATACAGGATATGTTGAAGAGGTTTCACATGCAGAATGCCAAAATGGCAAGTACTCCAATGGAGGTAAACCTAAAACTAAGTGCCCATGAAGGTGATGAAGTTAATGACATTATAGGTTATCAAAGTATGGTGGGTAGCTTGAATTATGCTACCTTAACAAGGATAGACATTGCATATGGAGTTAGTGTGTTAAGTCAGTTTATGCTTAAGCCAAGGACACCTCACTTAAAGGCTGCTAAGAGAATCTTGAAGTATCTCAAGGGTACACAAAATCATGGTTTGTATTTTCCTTACACTTCATACATTGATATCAAGATCTATTCAGATGCAGATTGGGTAGGATGCAAGGATGATAGGAGGAGCACTTCTGTATACATTTCATTTGCAGGTGATAAGCCAATATCATGGTCTTCAAAGAAGCAACCTACTGTTGCTTTGTCTTCTACAGAAGCAGAGTATAGAGGACTGGCTAATGCCACACAAGAAGCCATATGGATCAAACTTTTGTATACAGAATTGGGTTTATATACTAGGTCACCAATAATCTTCGGAGATAATACAAGCTCACTTCACCTTGCAGCTAATCCTGTCTATCATGCTAGGACCAAACACATAGAGGTCCATTACCATTATGTGAGAGAGAAGTTGTTAAGAAAGGACATTCAACTAACATATCTATCAACCAATATGCAGTGTGCAGATTTGTTGACTAAAGCTTTGGATGGAACCAAACTTTGCAGGTTCAATGCAATGATTGGATTGCAGGATATACATGAAGATTGAGGATGAAGACCAAGCCAAAATGTTGGCTTGAGGGGGAGCTGTTGGTGTAATTCACAAGCCTACACATTTGGCTTGATGGATGCATTGAAGCAAATGCACATATGAAGAAGCATAGGAACTATTGCTAGTAGTTAATTACTACTTTACTTCTTTGTAAAAGTCAAATTGACTTGGAATCTTTGTAAACACCTACCAAAAGAGATTCGTGGAAAAATTTTAGCTTTGATTGATGGAATATCTCCTAGAATATAGAAGCTTGATCATAGGGAGCCAAAAGTTTGAATTTGAATTCAAATTTTTACTCACTCTCTATAAAAGTGGTCATGAAAAAGTCACGGTTAGAACTCATCATTCCCGAGCTTCCCATTACTGATTTTGAGTGTGTGTGAGGCTACACTCTAGCCCACACCTATCTACACCATTAGGCAATGACATTCATGCCAATGGTATTGTATACAAGTGCTCATTAATACATACATTCTCATTGTTCATTTCTGAGTTCTTTGTCATACTACTTGAAACTTTGTCAACTTGTGGAGTGCCTATCTCAGTCATTTCTCCACAAAATTCAAAGATCTAAAGCTTGTTGGAACCAGCTCGAAGATTTATACATGCTATCAAAATTTGAAGAGATTCTATTTAGCCAATTCAGAGAAAAACTCGTCGAGGTGATCACTGGTCATTGTCTGCTACAGTCCTAAAAAGTCGGGGGTAAAGTTTATTTTGCTAAAGTGATTTCTCTGAGCATAGTTAGTCTTTTTACATCATTCCACTTGGAATAGTTAGCTTACTAAGCTAGTTAGATAACCCCTAAAGGGAATTTTTCCAATTCCTACTGTGTTGGTCATACTGAGCAAAAGATCCAGCAGGTGTCAAGACATAAATAGAAGGTTTTCTTGAGATCTTGAAGTCCAAAGTTATCTGTTTTGATTTAATCTTTACACACATCATTTCCAAAGTACATAGACCATTTTATGGTGTCATTGGAAAGCTAAGGAGGTCAACTTATCAATTCTAAAGCATCAGGGGGCTGGTACAAAGCAAGTTTTGGCAATATCTACTCAGTCTCTTGGAGTGTCCATCCATCTTTGCCAACATATTGAGCACCAAGTTGAGGTCATATGTGTACTTGAAAGAACCTAGATCCATAGAAGAGTGTGTGCGGATGTGCATAGACATAGAAGACAACTTGGGTGAGGAGCTAGAATTGTCCAAACTCTATAAGGATTCTGAGAGTTCTACTAGTCATACCTCTAGAACCTCCAAGGAGATAGATGGGATAGCTGAGCAAGTGGCCAAGAAGCTAGGAGTTCAAAATAGAAAAATGCCAAGGGTCACCCAATCAAAGCGATGTTATACGTGTGGAGAAGACCACATGGCTAATGTTTGCCCAATGATGGCTCAACCCCAAGGGAACCCTAATGCTCTGTATTGCACCATTGGGAAAAAATACACAAATCATACGGCTCAAGATTGTCCATACAATAGGCAGGCTGTCAGACAATATTATAAGCAACCTTACCAACAAGATAGGTATCATAATCAGTACCAACAACCATATTATAGGCCACAACAACAAAGTCAACCTCAATACCAGCAACAATATCAGGCACCATATAGGCCACAACCAGTTCTAGGAATCAAACCACCAGCTCATGCTAATGTGATCCTAGTTAAGTATACGATGGTGGAGGAGAACCCTAATAGAGCATTGGTGCCACTAACCTCATTGATTTTGAAAAATGACCCTCATGCTCATAGTTCATACTACTCCCATGAAGGTATTCCACACTGTTATTACACAGAGTCACCAGAGCATAGTGAGGCTTATTCCTATCAATACGAGACACCACTTATGGACCAAAATGGGGAGCCAGAATACTCCAATTTCATGTATATGAATCCCAACCCCAGGCCCCAATTGAGACAAGTAAGACCACAAGCTCCTAGAGGACCATGTTTTAGATGTCAGGGTGACCATTTCATTCGTGAATGTCCCCACCCATCAACTCCAGGACAAGGACAAAACATCACAATACAAGGCTTTTGTTCGGAGTGTGGCAAAGAACATCTCCTGAGAGAATGTCCCAGGAACCCCTCTAGTGCACCCAAGGTTAACCCCATTAATGTGGTAGGCTTAGTGGTGGATTCAAGTGCAAGTAGTAGTAATGTGGCTCTTGTACAGGTAGTTACTAGGGCACAATCATTAAAACAAGATAAACCAGCGGAGCAATCAGAGTCATGTGAATCAGGAGAGCCTAGTAAGAGGAAAACAAGAACATGGAAAGATACCAGGGAGAGAACCAATCGTAAGTGGAATAAAAAGTTATCTGAACTAGAGGAAATCCTGAAAGATACACAAACAAAAATAGAAGAATTGCAACTCAAAGCCACTCACATGCCGAAGCTCCATCCACTCCACCTCATCCCACCCCGCCACCCACTATAAATAAACCACAACCAAGGTCTGTTGTTGCAGATCCAACCCGAGAAGGCTTGGACATGATGTTTAAGGCCTACCAGGCTCGACTTCAAGAAGGGCCAACATCTGCAAACATAGACAAGAGTTACCCTAGAGCAGACTTAGAGATTTAATGGAAAAAAATGTGCATGAAAATGGTAGAACTAGCTCAAGCTATGCTCGAGACTAATCAAAAGTTCAATCAGACAAACTATATCAAACCGGATTTACATTTCCAAGGCTTACCAGAACGATTAGAGCAGTTAGTAAACAAATCGCATGTTTCTTTACCTCCACAGGCTCAACCAATTATTGAAAGAGAAAGCTCACCACCAATGAAAGCTTATGTTCCTAATTCCATAGATGAGGGAGTACCTCTTTCAATTCAACAGTACTCTCAAGAGTTCTTGCGGGAAATACAAGAAGAGAAATGGGCCAAGGAGAAGGGCAATCCCCCTCCCATTCCTGAGATTGATGATCTTCATGACCAATTTCCCCAAGACATTCCATCTATTTATGGAGACCAAGCAGAGCGAAAAGAAGATGAAAGATTAGATTTTGAGTCTAATTCCTTTGCAAGAGTTGCCACAATTCACAGGCCCATGGGAATCTGAATCTCTTCAGATCAGAGCTCCCACAATATTGGTAAGAAATGAAGACTCAATGGTTCCAAGAAACACTAATGTCGTGAAGAACACTAAGGTTCAATGTCATCTCACTATAGAAGAGCTGCTCAAAGCAAAACCTAAGCTATGGAATCATGTGAAGGATCAAGTTCCAGAACTTGATTCCAAAATGCCAAAAGGAGGCTCTAAGCAAAAAGTTCTAGAGATACCTCTTGATAAAATGGGAGACATGAGTGAAGGTGAAGAAGGTAATACTCATCTTCCCATCACCTACCAAGGTTACACAACCAAAGCGATCATAGATTCAGGTGCGGGTGTGCGACCACCTCCTTGTGAAAGCGATGGGGCAAGCCCACATTAAGACCAACTAGAATGAAGCTTCAATGGATGCACATACTTATGTGAAGAAATGTGACACATGCCAACATGCACAATATCCGATAAGAAAATATGAGATGCCTTTGAGGCCAATGATGGGAGGACATGCATTCTTGAAGTGGGGTATAGAATTTGTAGGTTCTATTAACCCCCCTGCTAGAAACTCCCATGTGGAATACATTATTGTAGCCACAGATTACCTTACAAAGTGGGTAGAAGTAAAAGCCATGACAAACAATGATGCTCGAATGACGGCGAAGTTCTTATTCGAGAACGTGTTCACCAGATATGGGTTACCAATAGAGTTAGTAAGTGATAGAGGCACGCAATTCTTGAACGAAGTTATTGAAAACCTTCTCCAAGAATTCTTGGTAATACATAAGAAGTCTGCTCCATATCATCCACAAGATCCTATGTAACGTATTGACAAAACTCGTAAATAATAAACACTCTGATTGGGACAAACCACTTCATCATGCTGTTTGGGCTTACCGAATTGCTTACAAAACAGTGCTGAATGCTACCCCATTTCATATGGTCTTCGGATAGAATGCTGTGCTACCATTGGACTTCCTAATCCCAACATTAAAAGTAGCACAAGAGCATGAGTGGAATGGACATGAATTGTCCTCTAGGATCTTTGATCTAGAACGCATAGGTGAGACGAGGCTACGAGCGACAGCAGGCATCTATGCTGCAAAGAAACAAAAAAAGGCATACTTTGATGCCCATGTAAAGGATAAAGAATTGAAAGAAGGAGATCTGGTGCTAGTTTATAAGCGAAAGCAACATGCCCGTAAGTTGGAAAAATGAGGATATGAACACATGGTCATTAATAGAATTTCCATTAGCGGTGCGGTTTAATTGGCTACTTTAGAAGGTGATATCTTGCCAAACTATATCAGTGGTTGTCGAGTAAAGTTATATCAGGAACCTCTCACAGAGGATATGCTAATGAGACTCAACACTGCTAAGAAGCAGAAAGAAGATGAGTTGAGGGTTAGAGAAGAAGCACAAGCTGAGGTGAGAGAGCACATTAGGCAAAATAAGTTAAGGCGGCTAGGCCTAGATGTCAACACAAAAGCCCCAAAATATCACATCAACATGTGCAAAAAATCGGGCACAATTACTTCTCGAATCATCAATCGACACCCCTTTGTGACCATGGAGGTAGGATGAGAAAAGAGTGTAAGGACTGTGAGAGCATTGATTGACTCAAGTGCAACAACTAGTGCAGTTAGACTTTCGTACTGCCAAGTCCTTTAATTGAACATCCAGAATGTAGAAGCCTATCTCATAGGGTTGGGAGGTGTGGAAACCTCTTGCTTGGGCAAGGTGGAGCTTCCCATCTACCTTCAAGATGTCCCAATGAAAGTCAAAATGCTAGTGTGTCATGATGAGGACCTTACAAAGCTACTTGTCCTGGGTCAAGATTGGATTTATGACCATGCAATCAACTTAAACCTCAGAATTCAACTTCTCCAAGTTTGGGTACATAAACAATGCATTCATTAGAATTAGAGAACTGCATGCTCACAGATCATGGCACCACACACTCTCTTGGTTCCTCTAAGATTATTCTTCACGAACAAGATGTTGTATGTGTCAAAAGCTCTATGATCAGGAAGAAGTCAATCATGGAAGGACAGTCGCAAAGGCAAGCACACCCTCCTTCTTTTTCAAAGAGTAAAGCATCCACAATAGTTCAACCTCAGAAGCAAGTGAAATAGTGCAAGACAACGGGTATATCAAATAGACAAAGAGCCTTCAAGAGTAAAGTAGTTCCGGGCATAAAGCAGATCTGGGTACGAAAAGGCGAACAATCACCAGCCTTGCCAACACCATTCCCACTCCGGCAAGCCAACCATGTGAAGACAAGAAACAAGCAACTAAGAGCAGCTCAACCAAAAGATCTAAGACAAATTTGGGTGCCTAAGAAATTAGTTGCAGCTCAACAAGGGCGATTACATATGTGGGTTCCCAAAGCACTCTTATATGCACAAAGGCCTATGCTCCCCACCAGGCAAAATGTCTCAACAAAGAAGCCAAAGAGAGAAAAGGGTAAGAACCAAGCACAAAGAACAAAAGAAGATAAACTCAACCCTTTAGCAAAAGTAAGAAGACAATCATCAAGGATATGGGTTTGGAAGCCAAAAGTACCAGTAACTTCCATAGAACCGAAGAGCCAACCATGCTAGACACCGAGTTTCAGCAAGCATCCAAAGAGGAAGAGGCCAGAGGTGCTCTCTATAAGGCCAACTACTATTCTAAAATGGATTCCTATAGGGAGGACTACATCATGTCAAGATCCAATCGCCACCTCCAAACAAAGATTGCATCAAGTCTGTGTTGGAGAAACACTCACTAATTAGACGTATATTTGAAGGTCAAATCTTAGAAGAAAACCCCATGCCTATGTGAAGGGACAAATTCACAAATGTATCATATTTGTAAAGTTAGTTCACTTTAGTTCTAGAAGTTTTTTAAAATCACGAGAATACGAAAATCTATATAAGTTAGTTTGTATCAATTGACGCGAGAGAGAGAGAGAATAGAGAGAAGAGAAGAAGAAGGAGGAAGACAATGAGAAAGTGAGAAGAACTCATTTTTGTACGACTGAGAATAGTCGGGCTTCTCTGAGTGAGAAAGCATCTGTAAAACTTCTGAGTTTTCATAGCTGTGAGAAAGAACTGAGTAAAGTTCTGTGTATGAGTCTCTCTTCATCATCTCCATGTTTGCCTACTGTGTGATGAATTAAAAAATTCAAGTTTTCTGAGCAATTCGATGCCTGGCATCGAATCTTGGCTGATAAGTCATTTTTTCATTCTCTGTGTGTTAACTATTGTTAAATCTTTTAAAAATATGAAGTTTGTGGAGCAACTCGATGCCTGGCATCGAGTTTGAGCATAAAGTCGATGCCTGGCATCGACTTCTAGCATACAAGTGGTCTTCTTCATGTGTGTGTAAAAGAGAGTATTTCTGGTGCAGAAAAAGGGCTTAAAAAAGCTCAAAGTCGATGCCCGGCATCGACTTGGACTGAAATTCGATGCCAGGCATCGAATTTTTTATTTTTAGACATCAGGAATACTAAAACAGGCAAAAATTTCCAGTTTTGGAAGGTCATACAGGGTCATCTTGTGAAGGCCATAACTTGAGTTCTAGAGATCCGTTTGATGCATATGATAGCTTGTTGGAAAGCTCTACTCTTCTAGTTTCAGCCTATAAAGTTTCATGAAGAAAGCATACTTGAGCTAGGAGAAATTAGCAAAATACTGAAGGTATGTCATTTCGGTGACTAGGAATTTCTGTAGAAGCAAAGTTCTCACTTTAGGCTATCATTTCTCAAAGTTTGGAGTGGCAATGAGTTAATGGTGACCATAGAGGTGTTCTAGTGTCACATTAATTCATTTCTTGTGGTGTTTTATACATCAACAAGTGGTATCAGAGCAGAAAGATTCTCGAGAGCAGAAGACGACAAAGGTTGCAGCAGAAGGAAATAACTATGGCAGATCATATCTCCATTGACAAACTGGACAGAGATAATTACCCCGCATGGGTAATGAGAATGGAAGCCTTACTTATGAGTAAGGATCTCATGGTATATGTAACAGGTGAAGAAGAGAAGCCAGTATTTGAAGATGAAAGCCGACCAAAGAAAGAAGAACTTGATGCTTTAAAGCATTGGCAGAAGAAGGATGCAAGTGCAAAAGCCTACATCTACAATACAATCTGAGATCATTTGCTACCACACATCAGAGGATTGGAATCATCAGAAGATATATGGAATGCATTGGAATATCATTTCCAAAGCACTACTAAAGCACGGAAAGCAAGTCTATGGTCAGAGTTTACAACATTCAAGAAGAAGCCAAGTCAAACCATTAGTGATTATGTCACTAAGATGAAGGATCTAGCAGATAGTCTTGGATCCATAGATGAAGATGTTGAAGATCACAGATTGATTGCTCAACTACTTGCAGGCTTGAGAGGGGATGAAAGGTGGAAACCTTTTGTCTTATCAACAGAACTTTCATTAAATCATTATGTTCCAGATTTGAACCAGTTGCTTGGTTTGATGCTCACATATGAGCAAGACTTGAAGGGAGATGGAGATAAAGGTCAAAGTTCTGCAATGTACATGAAGAATAAGAAGAAAGGAGATAAAGGTAAAGCAAAGGATGAAGAGGAGTCTAATTCTCAAGCTTATTATGCAAGAGGTAAAGGCACTGGCAGAGGAAGAGCAAGAGGCTTTGGAAGAGGAAGAGGTAATCAAAATAACAACAAAAAGGCTTGCTGGATCTGTGGATTGAGTAATCATTTGGCTCATGACTGTTGGCACAACCAACAAGGATCAAACCAGAATCAAAACAACAATAGCAGAGGTCGAGGTGGAAGATATCAAAGTAATTTTCAAAGAGGTAGACAAAGTCAAAGAGGAGGCTATGGTAGAGGTGGAGGAAGAAGTTGGGGACAGAATCAATCCTACAACACCACCTACTACAACTATGCAAATGACACACAGAATGAAAGTCATACATCATTGATGATGAATTCAATCAGCACATCAGACAAAGAAGATCTAAAGGTATTTTACATTGACTCTAGATGTTCTAATCATTTGTCAGGAAACATAGAATTGATGTCAGATTTGGAAAAAGGCATTTCTAGTCACACAGTTCAAACTGGTGATAATACAAGACATAGTGTACATTCAATTGGAAAAGTGAAATGCAAGAGTGGAGCAGATTTGCTAACCAATGTTTTGTATGTTCCTACAATACCTAAAAACTTGATTAGTGTGGGACAGATAGTTGAAAAAGGTTTTCAAGTCAGGTTTACAAATGAAGGAGTATTTGTGGAAGATCCAGAGAATGGATATAATCAGATTGTCTCTGGTAAGAAAGAAGGTAGACTCTTTACTTTAAGAGTGCAAGGGAACATTGGTCAAGCTTTGCTCACACATGGTGAAGCAGTGATTACAGAACTTGATCTCTGGCATAAGAGATTAGGTCATTTCAATGAAAGAGGAATTAAAGCTATGGTTGCTAATCAGTCTGTACTAGGATTACCAAATGTGCAAAGTCAACATATGGTTTATAAATGTGAAGCATGTCAAATGGGTAAAGCACACAGGTTACCATTTCAAAAGAAAGGATTCAAACATGATGGAGTACTTGAGCTCATTCATACAGATGTATGGGGACCAACAAAAGAAGGATCTATCAGTGGCTCAAGGTATTATGTTCTTTTCATTGATGATGCTACAAGATGGATAACATTATATGTTTTGAAGGAAAGATCAGAAGTGTTTGGAGCTTTCAAGCATTTTCATGCATATGCAGAGAGAGTCACAGGTCAAAAGCTTAAGAGACTGAGGTCTGATGGAGGGGGAGAATACTTCTCCCAAGAGTTCAATGATTATCTTTGGAATGCAGGTATTAAGAGAGAAATAACTTGCAGGTATACACCACAACAAAATGGTGTAGCAGAAAGAAGGAACAGGACTTTGGTTGAGTTTGCTAGAGCTATGCTAAAGGAGAAGAACTGTCCAAATTATCTTTGGGCTGAGGCTGTAAATACAGCTACATATCTTGTGAATAGATTACCATGTGCAGCTCTCAATGGTATGACTCCATATGAAGCTTGGTGGGGTAAGAAACCAACACTAGATCATTGTAGAGTGTTTGGATCAATTGCATATGCTTATGTGCCATCACAACTTAGGCATAAACTTGAACCAAAGGCAGAAAAATATGTGTTCATTGGTTATGATGAAAAGCAGATGGGTTACAGATTGTGGAATCCTCTAACCAAACAATTTATTGTTTCTAGAGATGTTACATTTGATGAACAGAAAAGTTGGTATGCAGATCAAAGTCATACAGCTGAAGAATTTGAAGAAGAAGTAAGAAGATGTGAGAAAGGAAAATCAATTGTGCAGGTGAATAGAGATGAAGACTATATGCAAGCAAGTACATCCACAAGTGGATTAACAAGAAGAAATGAAGAAGCTCCTATATTTGATGAAGAGGTGTATCCAGAAACTTATGAAGAATGTGAACCAAGAAGGTCAAGCAGGACAAGGAGACAACCAGAAAGGTATTCTTATGATACTTCTTATATAACTCAGAAGAACTATGCATATATGGTGAAAGATGATGAAGAACCTCAGAACTATGATGAAGCTAAAGGTAAGAAGCAATGGGAAGAAGCAATGAAGGAAGAGTTCAATGCATTGGAGGAGAACAAGACATGGGAACTTGTTCCTAAACCAAATGGTAAGAAAGTAATTGGAAATAAATGGGTTTATAAAGTGAAGAAGCTTGCAGATGGAAGTATAGCCAGATATAAAGCTAGATTGGTGGTGAAAGGCTATGCCCAGACCTATGGCATAGATTATGATGAGACATTCAGTCCTGTAGCTAAGATGTCAACTATAAGGACAATCATTGCTATTGCAGCTTCAAAAGGATGGACTCTAAGTCAATTGGATATAAAGAATGCGTTCTTGAATGGATACATATCAGATGAGGTATACATGGAACAACCTCAAGGGTTTATAGATTCCAGGTATCCAAATTTTGTTTGCAGGCTGAGAAGAGCATTGTATGGATTGAAGCAAGCTCCAAGAGCTTGGAACTATAGACTGGTGAAGTATCTCAATGATCTTGGATATCAAAGTTCAAAAGCAGATTCAAGTCTACTTATCAAAAGAACAGAGGAAGGTACAATCTACATTTGTATTTATGTAGATGACATTATAATCACAGGTACTTCAGATGAAGGAATCAAGGAGGTAAAGAGATTACTTGAGAAAGAGTTTAAGATCAGTGACCTAGGAAAGTTATCATACTTTCTTGGAATGGAAGTTACTTATACAGATCATGGCATATATGTGTCACAAGAAAGGTATCTTCTGAACTTGTTGAAGAAGTTTGATATGGAAAATTGCAGAGAAGCTTCAACTCCACTTGAAGTTAATCACAAGCTCAGTAAATATGATGGTGCAGACTACAAATATATGAGGAAGTATCAATCTCTTGTGGGTAGTTTGATTTATGCTACACTAACAAGACCTGATCTTAGTTATGCAGTGGGAGTTTTGTCACAATTCATGCATTGTCCAAAGGACCCAATTGGATTGCAGGTCAAAGAGTTCTCAGATATATCAAAGGAACTATAAAGGAAGGATTATATTATCCTTTTACATCAGATTTGAAGTTGAGAGCCTACAGTGACTCAGACTGGGCAGGTAATCAAGATGACAGGAGATCAACTCATGGTTACATGATATATATTGGTGATAAGCTTGTAAGTTGGTGTTCAAAGAAACAACATACAGTAGCATTATCATCAACTGAAGCAGAGTACAAAGGACTTGTGGAAGCAGCTAAGGAAGTCATATGGATGCAGACATTGTTCAAGAGCTTAGGCATTGATCAAGGTACACCTACAATACATGGAGATAATATGAGTTCACTTTATCTTGCAGCAAATCCAGTATTTCATGCAAGGACAAAGCACATAGAGATACAGTATCATTTTCTCAGAGAAAAGGTAATGGAGAAGGAGATTGAAGTGGAGTACATTTCCACTAAAGATCAGTTAGCAGACATAATGACAAAGAGCTTGGATGGTGTGAAGACCAGCAGATTTAAAAGCATGGCAGGAGTAAAAGAAAAGAAGAAGATATGAAGGAACAGAGAATGTCAATTAGTGATTGAGGGGGAGCTGTTGGAGAAACACTCACTAATTAGACGTATATTTGAAGGTCAAATCTTAGAAGAAAACCCCATGCCTATGTGAAGGGACAAATTCACAAATGTATCATATTTGTAAAGTTAGTTCACTTTAGTTCTAGAAGTTTTTTAAAATCACGAGAATACGAAAATCTATATAAGTTAGTTTGTATCAATTGACGCGAGAGAGAGAGAGAGAATAGAGAGAAGAGAAGAAGAAGGAGGAAGACAATGAGAAAGTGAGAAGAACTCATTTTTGTACGACTGAGAATAGTCGGGCTTCTCTGAGTGAGAAAGCATCTGTAAAACTTCTGAGTTTTCATAGCTGTGAGAAAGAACTGAGTAAAGTTCTGTGTATGAGTCTCTCTTCATCATCTCCATGTTTGCCTACTGTGTGATGAATTAAAAAATTCAAGTTTTCTGAGCAATTCGATGCCTGGCATCGAATCTTGGCTGATAAGTCATTTTTTCATTCTCTGTGTGTTAACTATTGTTAAATCTCTTAAAAATATGAAGTTTGTGGAGCAACTCGATGCCTGGCATCGAGTTTGAGCATAAAGTCGATGCCTGGCATCGACTTCTAGCATACAAGTGGTCTTCTTCATGTGTGTGTAAAAGAGAGTATTTCTGGTGCAGAAAAAGGGCCTAAAAAAGCTCAAAGTCGATGCCCGGCATCGACTTGGACTGAAATTCGATGCCAGGCATCGAATTTTTTATTTTTGGACATCAGGAATACTAAAACAGGCAAAAATTTCCAGTTTTGGAAGGTCATACAGGGTCATCTTGTGAAGGCCATAACTTGAGTTCTAGAGATCCGTTTGATGCATATGATAGCTTGTTGGAAAGCTCTACTCTTCTAGTTTCAGACTATAAAGTTTCATGAAGAAAGCATACTTGAGCTAGGAGAAATTAGCAAAATACTGAAGGTATGTCATTTCGGTGACTAGGAATTTCTGTAGAAGCAAAGTTCTCACTTTAGGCTATCATTTCTCAAAGTTTGGAGTGGCAATGAGTTAATGGTGACCATAGAGGTGTTCTAGTGTCACATTAATTCATTTCTTGTGGTGTTTTATACATCAACAGTCTGCAAGTAACATCTGCAAAAACCAAGAAGCCTCGACATGCAACAACCATGTGCCTTTGGCATAACCTTGTCTTTGGCACCATTCTAGTCATGCATTTCCAAAGTATGCATTATTACAGGGCCACATTACATGGCCGTGCATAGACACAATTGAGAAATCCCAAGCACATGAGACACAATTTCCACATGTAAAATATTTTCTTGATACTAACCTCTTTCTTCTTGTTTTCTACAATTGTTCCAAAAAAAAAAAGACTGTGTGCTTGAAGAAGCTCATCAGTGAACCATCATCAAGGACATCCATCAACAAAAACGACAAGCCCATGTTCAAACACCATGATGGAAGTACAACACGAAGAGATGAAGATCGACGGACCTTTCACCATGTTAAAACTTGTATGCTTCAACAACACTATAACCATGATAGATTAGGAAAACTCTTCGTCAGCATACCCTTGAGCACTCACCTCAAGACCCAACTTCTTGCACCATAATTCTTCTAATGCATTTCCCAAGTATGCATGCATAGGGCTACATTACAAGGCTGTGCACAAGGCACCATCTTCTTCCAACCCATGCACTAATGCACTTACCCATAATTATGGGTCACGAGCACTTGGCATGGAAACTAGGGAAGCCATCTTTGACAACCAGAGGACATCAAGGTGACAATAGCAGGAGCAAGGAAGCAATCCACCACCAAAAGCTACTCACAATCAACTGTGATAACCTCTTTTGAGAAGCTCATAATGTTTGAAAGCTCAACAATACACTCTCGTGCTGGAATCAAGGAAGAAGTATATATAGAGGGACTAAACATGAAGAATGGGACACGCGACCCTGCTACAAGTGGAAAACAGACCGCTCTGGTGGAGACATGAGGAACTCTACCTCTCAAAGTACTACATGGAACAACCACTACAACAAGGGTCTGTCAGGGATGACAGACTCAAGAGGGAGGGGAGTTTTGACAATCAAGGTCACGCACAAGCATAGGAGCACATCAAGGAAGTGGACACACAAGAAGAAGGATCATGTAGGGAGCTCCAAGAAGCACATGTCAAATTTTCAGAAGAAATCCCTATAAAAATAGTGATTTTTATCACTGAAAACCATTGCAAATACCATTTTCCATTTTCAAAACTCCATTTTGTTCAATCTGAGGAGTCCTCGAGCTTGAGGAGTATTAGAACTATCATCCTACCAATTTTCATAATTTTCAGACTCCGTTTGAGCCCCCAAATAAGCCCTGGAACCTATTTCTTAACTATGCCGGACAGTAGGTCTGGACAGGGCCAAAACCACTCAAAAAACTATAAAAAGGGTTGGAGAGCTCATTTTTGAGGTTAACTCATTGTAGCTTTCAGCTTTGTAAGAGAGTTCTTTTGTAATCGAAGATCTTCCATTGTTCCACTCTTTGCTCTTACCTTGTGCATGTGCGTGTGTATATGTGTGCATGTCAATGTGCTTTCACTCACGCACTTGTGCCATCACTTGCTCATAGTCTTCATACTAGTCCTCACGTCTCTGTGGATTGACATTTATGAGGTGAAGCTCCTCATGTTGGTACTTGCCATCGTGCTAGAGTGACACCATCACACCTGTGAAGAGAGGTATTGCAAATACAAGTACTCAAGCTGATGCTAATCATGTCGAAGATGGTGATATTTTGCAGATTCCTGTTCGTGATACTATTTCTGTTGCACCTATTGCAGAGCAAATTTGTTGGGATGGCAAAGATGCTCAAGCACATGCATTGATAGCTTTGTTTGTCAAACGTGCCATCATTCCTCACATTCGCTCTTGCAGAATAGCTAAGGATGCTTGGGCTACACTTACCACATTGTACTAGGATAGGAATGAGGCTCGTGTTGCTTACCTCCGAAAACAGTTGGAGAGTGAGCACATGAATGAAGGTGATTCTATGGACAATTTTCTGACAAAGATCAAGGATTTGAAGGGACAATTGATTTGTGCAGATGAAGTCCATCCTGACAGTTCACTTGTGTAGACTCTTTTGAATGGTCTTTCTGACTCATATCAGAGTTTTGCTTCTACTCTTTATTTGACGATGAAAGACAATCCAAATTCCTTAACATTTGAAGAGTCAGTTTCTGTTTTGTTGCAGGAAGACCAGTCTAGGCAGAACAGGTCTATTATGCATGTTGCAGATCGAGCTTTCCTGGCTAGTCAGAAGGGCAAATGTAAATGGAGCTCTTCTACTAGTAAGCAAAAATCTGCAAATGCTACACTTTTGAAGGAGGAAGACAAAGACGAGAAGAAATCAGAAAAGCAGAAAAACCAGGTGTGCAGATAAAAGAAGACATTATATGGTTTAAAGCAAGCACCACATGCTTGGTATGAAAAGATACACGCCTATCTCATTACACATGATTTTGAGAACAGTCCAATTGAAAGCACCTTATATGTTAAGCATGCTAACAGCTTCTGATCATTTTTTCTATGTTGATGACATGCTGCTCACTGATCCTCATGACACACATATTGCTGATTTTAAGGTTGATTTTCATGCCTCATTTGAGATGTTTGATTTGAGGCATTTGCATCACTATTTGGGCATTTAGTTTATGCAAGTTGATGGTGGAATTGCTTTGTGTCATACAAAATATACTGACACATTATTGCAGCATTTTGGCCTTGAAGATTGTAAGCTTATTGCCACTTCTATGGATACATGTTTATGATTGAGTCTTCATGATTCTGGAGATGAATTTGATGTTGTTCTCTATCAATAGGCTGTTGGATGCTTGATTTACTTATGCATTACTCGGCCAGATATTCAGTTTGCTATCTCAGAGATGAGCAAGTTTCTGCATTGCCCAGGTGTCAAGCATTGGCAGGCGGTTAAGCGCATCTTTCTCTACTTGAGTGGTACCGGACTACTTGGAGTGTTTTATCCCAAGGGGGGATCACTACCACCAGATTTGCATGCTTTTTCTGACAGTGATTAGGCTGGTTGCTATGACACTTGTGTGTCCACTAGTGGCTTTTGCTTCATGCTTGGTAGCTCATGTATATCTTGGTTGAGCAAGAAGTAGCCTATTGTGGCCACTTCTAGTTGTGAGGCTGAGTATAGGGCAACTTTCATAGCAACTGTTGAGTGTGTGGCTCAGATGCCTTATGGCTGATTTGGGTGTTAAGGCCTATTCAAGAAATTTGGGAATTATTCAAGTCCCATTTGTATTACCTACTATGTTAACTTCTTAAGTTTGAGCCCAATCTTGATAGTCCATTTATAATACAATTATGCTTAATATCCAAGTGTCCATTTTTAATACTCCAATCAAGAGATAATAACATGTTGTAGTGTGTGAATGACTCAAAAATAAAAATATAGCGATATAAAGAATTGTCTCAAAATCATGTGTAATTCCCATTTTTCCTGAATAGACCTTTGTTGGTCAATCTTCTGCCACCACCATCTTCACTGACAGTCAGAGTGCATTGGAAGTTGTGATGTGTTGGTGCAGACCAATCACCAATTGAAGATATGTACACATATGTACATTAGTAAAGACATAGATCACTTAGACTTTTGATTAGTCATAAGCTTGTACATATTTGCCTATAAATACGTTGGAAAAATGTCGGGATAGTAAGAAGACATAGAGAGGAGACGAGATAAGAGCATAGGGATAGAGGAATGAACAATTGTAAGTGTCATTGGACACATGAAAGTTAGTTGAGATCTCTCTCTCATAGATTTGTAGTCTTCTTCAGAAATGACAGAATTTTTGCGCCCGAAGTTTTCATGTCTTCTCCTTCTGTAGTAGATCTTTTGTGGAATGCTTTTGTACAAGTCTAAGTCTAGAGTTGATCGACTACTGTAAAAAGTTTTAGCTTCCAATTGTGATTAAGCTGAGAGAATTCTGGTTAGGAACATTTGTATGTAGAAAAGTTTGAGTGACTTCTAAAACAGGCGCAGATTTCAAGTTCAGAGAAATGGACAGTGCTCAGTGCACAGTGTAAAGTTTTACACAAGTGATAGCTCAAAATCTAAGTTGAGAGATAAGCTATCTACAGCCAAAAGGATTTGACCAAACGGGTTCGACATTGGGAGAACCAAAGCTAAGAAGTTATAGGTGTCAAAGTCGCTACTGCAGAGAAGCAGTTTTACACATAGGTAAAGTGTTTGAGTTATTTCTCAAAGTATACTCAGTCATTTGAGGAGATTTAAGTTGCAGAAGGTGCGCAACCTTAAGGCGAAGCAACCTACAAAGTTTTATCAAAAACTTTACACGAATGGTTAGTCAATGAAAGGTTTATCTGCAGCAGACTTTTCTGAGAAGTTGGATTTTCTAGAATAGTTAATTTTATGATAAGTTGGTGATTGTTCTCTAAATTTAGTGGAGTCTGAAGTTGTTCTTGATATAGAGGTGGTATAAATTCAAGGTCAACTTATTCTTTTAAAGATTAACACTCTCCATCAGTGGTATCAGAGCAAGAAGCATCAGAATCAAGGAAAGGGAGACTCCGACTG
Source organism: Ceratopteris richardii (assembly GCA_020310875.1). Classification (NCBI taxonomy): domain Eukaryota; kingdom Viridiplantae; phylum Streptophyta; class Polypodiopsida; order Polypodiales; family Pteridaceae; genus Ceratopteris; species Ceratopteris richardii. Next base: position 99,064,747 of record CM035413.1, on the reverse strand, counting down.
CTGCAGACATACAAACTTTACATCCGAAGGATCAAAAGGACAAAGATTGAAGAAAGCTTGAAGGAAGACACATTGAAGTTGTCAAAAGGATCACAAGGAGTAATATTCGAAGCCAAGGTACATTTATTCCTCATAAAGCTTAAAGATCTGTTAATACAGGAGAAGGAAAGATGGGAGATTCTCTTCAGATAGAGAAATTGGATAAAGAGAACTTAGAGGAGAGAGAAATTGGATAGAGAGAAAAGCTACCTCACATTAGAGGTCTTGAAAGTGCAAGTGAAATATGGAATGCTTTGGAGGAGCATTTCCAAAACACTACAAAGTCAAGGAAGGCATCCTTATGGGCAAAGTTTACTACTTTCAAGAAGAAAGCTTCACAGTCAATATCTGATTATGTGACAAAGATGAAGGACATTGCAGATGCATTAGGAGCAGTGGATGAAGACATTGAAGAGGATAAATTGGTAAGGCAAATTCTCACAGGACTAAGAGGTGATGAGAATTGGAAGCCTTTTGTCTTATCTACAGAACTTTCATTGGACCATTTCACTCCTGATTTGAATCAATTGTTAGGACATATGCTAACTTTTGAGAATGATATCAAAGGAGATGTTGACAAGAGTGCAGGTCATGCAATGTACTCTAAAGACAAGAAGAAATCTAACAAAGGAAAGCAACAAGCAAATGAAGAAGAAGGCACAACTAGTCAAGCCAACTAAGAGGAAGAGGAGGTGGCAAAGGTAGAGGAAGAGGCAGGAGTAACAAAGATGGATCCAAAGCTTGCTGGATTTGTGGTAAGACAAATCATTTAGCTAATGATTGTTGGCATAACACTCAGAGTAATAGTGGATATAATCAGAATTATAGTTCAAGAGGAAGAGGTGGCAGAAATCAAAGAGGTAATTTCAGAGGTAGAGGTAGTAGGGGTTACTTTGGAAGAAATGCAGGTAGAGGATTCCAAAGTCAACAATATAACAATACCTACTACAATTATGCTTCAGATCAGAAGGAAGATTCAACATTGATAATGACTGCAACTTGTGAAAGGCAGAGTGAAGATCAAAGAGTCTTCTACATTGACTCAGGGTGTACCAATCACCTGAGTGGTAACATAGCCTTGATGACTGATTTGGAGAATAAGGTATCTAATCATGTTGTTCAAACAGGTGATAATACAAAGCACAATGTGAAGTCAATTGGATCAGTGAAGGCCAAGGATGGTAGCACCTTATTGAGTAAGGTCTTGTATGTTCCTACAATTCCTAAGAATTTGATAAGTGTAGGACAAATTGTGGAAAAAGATTATGAAGTAAGGTTCACTAATGAAGGAGTGTTTGTGGAAGACCCTAGCAATGGGTATAAACAAATTGTTTCAGGGAAGAAAGAAGGAAGATTGTTCACATTGAAGATTCAAGGTAATGTTGGTCATGCCTTGTTCACTTATGGAGGACATAAGATCTCTGAGTTAGATCTTTGGCTCAAGAGGCTTGGACATTTCAATGAAAGAGGTATTAAAGACATGATTAATAATGGTTCAGTGGTTGGATTGCCTAATGTTGCAGGTCAACATATGACATACAGATGTGAGGCATGCCAATTAGGTAAGGCTCATAAGCAATCCTATTCTAAGCATGGATTTATGTATTCAGAGAAACTTGAATTGGTACACATAGATGTATGGGGACCATCAAAGGATTTCAGTATCAATGGTTCAAGGTATTATGTGATTTATGTTGATGATGCTACCAGATGGGTCACTATCTATGTGATCAAAGATAAGTCAGAGGTATTCAATACATTCGAACATTATCATGTGTATGCAAAGAGAATTACAGGATATAAATTGAAGAGACTAAGGTCAGATGGAGGGGGAGAGTATTTCTCTAATGAGTTCAGTGATTACTTGTGGAATGCAGGTATAAAAAGGGAGGTTACTTGCAGGTACTCTCCTCACAAAATGGTGTAGCAGAAAGGAGGAATAGAACTCTTGTTAAGTTTGCAAGATCCATGGTGAAGGAGAAAAATTGCCCAAATTATTTGTGGGCTGAGGCTGTGAATACAACTACTTATTTGGTCAATAGGCTACCATGTAAAGCCTTGCAGGGTATGACACCATATGAGGCATGGTGGGGTAAGAGACCCACATTAGACCATTGCAAATTATTTGGATGTTTGGCCTATGCATATGTGCCATCACAATTAAGGCACAAATTGGAACCTAAGGCTGAAAAATATGTGTTTATTGGTTATGATGATAAGCAGATGGGATACAGGTTGTGGAATCCATCCACAAAACATTTTCTTGTATCAAAAGATGTTACATTTGATGAGCAAGGTACTTGGTATGCAGGTACTATCAATATTAATACAGATGATGAAGAAATTGTGAGTCAAAGGAAAGGTAAATCAAAGGTTCAGATATTTGATGAACAAGAGAATAATGAAGTGCAGGTTGAAGTGGAAGAGACACCAAGATTTGATCCTGAATGTGAAGAACCAGAAACCTCAAGGAGTGGAGAACTTAGGAGGTCTACAAGGCACAAATGGCAACCTACAAGGTATAGCTATGATACTTCATTCTTGACTACTAAGGATTATGCATACATGATTAAAGCAGATGAAGACCCTTCTACATATGAAGAGGCAAAAGGTAAGGAAATTTGGGAAAAAGCTATGCAGGAAGAATATGATGCATTGATGGAGAATCAAACATGGGATTTGGTTCCAAAACCAAATAGCCAGAAGATCATTGGATGCAAGTGGGTTTATAAGACAAAGAGATTTGCAGATGGAAGTGAGACTAGGTACAAAGCCAGACTTGTTGTAAAAGGATTTGCTCAGACATATGGTATTGACTATGATGAGACTTATAGTCCTGTGGCAAAGATGACAACCATCAGAACACTTATAGCAATTGCTGCATGCAAAGGTTGGAAATTGTGTCAATTAGATGTGAAGAATGCTTTTTTGAATGGTTATATTTCAGATGATGTTTTCATGGAGCAACCTCAAGGATTCAGAGATGGAAGATATCCAGATTATGTGTGTAAGCTCAAGAGAGCTTTATATGGCTTGAAGCAGGCCCCAAGGGCATGGAACTATAGGCTTGTAAAGTTCTTAAAGGAACTTGGATTTCAAGTATCTAAAGCAGATAGTAGCTTGCTTGTCAAAGCAAGTGATGATGGGTTCATTTACATATGTATATATGTTGATGATATAATTCTTACAGGTACAGATGAGAAAGGCATACAAAGCCTAAAGAAGCAAATGGAGAAAGAGTTCAAAATCAATGATTTGGGAGACTTGTCATACTTCTTGGGCATGGAGATTTCATACACTCAACATGGAGTGTATGTGAATCAAGAAAGGTATTTGAAGAATTTGTTAACCAAGTTTAAAATGAATGATTGCAGAGTAGCACCTACTCCAATGGAGGTGAATCATAAATTAAGCAGATTTGGAGGTGAAGAGTTCAAGGACATGAAACAATATCAGAGTTTGGTTGGTAGTCTTATCTATGCTACATTAACTAGGCCTGATTTATCATATGCAGTTGGGGTGTTGTCTCAATTCATGCATTGTCCTAGGAAAGAACATTGGATTGTAGGTCAAAGAGTGTTGAGGTACATTAAGGGTACACTCAAAGAGGGTTTGTATTATGGTTTTACATCAGATACAAATATCAAAATATATAGTGATGCAGATTGGGCAGGTAATCCAGATGACAGAAGGTCAACCTATGGATACATGTGTTATGTGGGAGATAAGTTAATCTCTTGGTGCTCAAAGAAGCAACATACAGTTGCTTTGTCATCTACAGAAGCAGAGTATAAAGGCATGGTTGAAGCTGCAAAAGAAGTGATATGGCTTAAGAATCTCATGAAGAGTTTTGACACTATACAGAGCATACCTATCATTTATGGAGATAACATGAGTTCATTATATCTAGCTGCTAATCCTGTTTTTCATGCCAGGACCAAACACATTGAGATACAATATCACTTTCTAAGAGAGAAAGTGATGGATAAAGAGATTGAAGTTATACATACTTCAACAAAAGATCAGATAGCTGATATGCTTACAAAAAGCTTGGATGGACCAAAGTTACAGAAGTTCAAAGATATGGTAGGAATAAAGAAGATAAGAGAAACCTCAATTGATGATTGAGGGGGAGCTGTTGGTGCAGACCAATCACCAATTGAAGATTTGAAAGACAAAGGATGGAGATAAGATCAATTCTTGAAGCATAGAAGATGGATACATTCACAGGTTGAAGGATATGTACACATATGTACATTAGTAAAACATAGATCACTTAGACTTTTGATTAGTCATAAGATTGTACATATTTGCCTATAAATACGTTGGAAAAATGTCGGGATAGTAAGAAGACATAGAGAGGAGACGAGATAAGAGCATAGGGATAGAGGAATGAACAGTTGTAAGTGTCATTGGACACATGAAAGTTAGTTGAGATCTCTCTCTCATAGATTTGTAGTCTTCTTCAGAAATGACAGAATTTTTGCACCCGAAGTTTTCGTGTCTTCTCCTTCCGTAGTAGATCTTTTGTGGAATGCTTTTGTACAAGTCTAAGTCTAGAGTTGATCGACTACTGTACAAAGTTTTAGCTTCCAATTGTGATTAAGCTGAGAGAATTCTGGTTAGGAACATTTGTATGTAGAAAAGTTTGAGTGACTTCTAAAACAGGCGCAGATTTCAAGTTCAGAGAAATGGACAGTGCTCAGTGCACAGTGTAAAGCTAAGAAGTTATAGGTGTCAAAGTCGCTACTGCAGAGAAGCAGTTTTACACATAGGTAAAGTGCTTGAGTTATTTCTCAAAGTATACTCAGTCATTTGAGGAGATTTAAGTTGCAGAAGGTGCGCAACCTTAAGCCGAAGCAACCTACAAAGTTTATCAAAAACTTTACACGAATGGTTAGTCAATGAAAGGTTTATCTGCAGCAGACTTTTCTGAGAAGTTGGATTTTCCAGAATAGTTAATTTTCTGATAAGTTGGTGATTGTTCTCTAAATTTAGTGGAGTCTGAAGTTGTTCTTGATATAGAGGTGGTCTAAATTCAAGGTCAACTTATTCTTTTGGAGATTAACACTCTCCATCATGATGAACCTTGTGTTCCATGCTCGCACTAAGCACATTGAGGTGCATTATCATTATGTTAGGGAGAGGTTCTCTACTGGGGAGATTAGCTTGGCATATGTGCCCACACAAGGGAACATTGCAGTCTTTTTACGAAGGCTTTGCCTAGGGAGAATTTTGAAGCTTTTCGCAAAACTTCGGGCTTACTTCCTTTTGTGGATTGATTCCATATAGCTTGGCACTTCCTTATACATGAGTGCTAGCTCCTTGTTCACCGCATCACTCCCAGGGGGGATTTGTTGATATATTTAGGTAGTGATGTGTGTGAACACTGTAGGACTGTCGGGGCACTTTTTTCCCTCTTTAGGAGGTTTTTTTCCCCAGCTTGTCTATATGCCTATTTCCCTAATGGGCTACTTATCTTTGTACATTGTAATGGTAATACATTCACTAATGTATGTTGTGCTCCAAGCTTCTTCTTCTTCCTTGTGCTGTTCGCATGCTTCCACAGACGTCTAACTCCAACAGATAAGCATGTAGAGCATTTGAAGATGCATGTTTTGATATGCAATAAGGGAAGGGGTTGATCTCTGACATCCAAAGAGATATCATTTCTAGTACTTTTGTAGCATGTTCGACTTCGACTTCAAAGAAAAGAAGAGGTGCATATATATACACACACATAAACACATACACACACATGTTTGCACATATGATTATACATATACATTCTTGCACTTATGAATGTCATATGATTTGAATTTTGCATCTACAAATATGTGAATTTACACATATGTTTATGATATGCATGCATACAAATATACATAAACTCATATATGCATGCATACATGTATAAATATATTCATATCGATGTATGTATTTATAGTTCAAAATGAATATTTTTTGTTCATTTTTTTCTTTTGGGAGATTAGAATTCCTTCATATTTCCTTTGTGCTAAAGGTATTTTTGGATAACTCTATTCACAGAAAAATTCATAACTTCCTTTAATCTTATTCAAATGAGGTGATTCAACTTGGTATGGCTCTCTATTTAAAGGGATTTCAAATGGATACCTACAAAATTTAAGGCTATTAGTGCAAACTAGTAGTGGAGATCATTTAGCTTGCTATTTTGATTCTCAAAGAGAGATACTATTCATGTACCTAGGTTTACTATTTTGGCCATAACTTTTTCATATTATATCTAAATTGAGAAATTTAAATTGTCTTAAATTGCACACTTCAAGAACTCTTTTGAGTGTTCATATCCCATATTTTAATCTCTATGACCTATCTCTGTACAAGGTTTTAGTTGGCTATTGACTAGTAATGGGTTCTTTAGGACTGACATTTGTTATTACTTATGATGTTTAACACTTCGAAATCATATTTAGCATCATTTTGGAGTCGAATAATTTTAATATCACACCTCTGCACACGTAATTTGATTTTATTATGTTGTTGAATAAAAGCATGTACATGCCTTCTCTTGTGTGTGTGTGTGTTTTTTTTTTTTACGGATATTAAAGCAAGAAAAAGTTTTTGTGGAAACAAAAATCATACCTTTACGAGGGCATATAGTGCTCAACATTATATTTTGCACATGTTTATTGCTTGTAGGTTTATGGAATGAAGAGAAACTGGCTTTTCCACCACTTGGCTTAGGCTTCTTGTTGATTCTATTTTTTTTATTTATTTTTTTAGTGGGGAAATGTTACCCAAATTTTTGTAACCACATGGAGTTATATGCCATGAAAAGAATAGAGAGATATAGTATCTAAGGGAGGAAATCTTATCCATGTTTTTTAAAGTAGCACCAAAATTAGTTTCTTGTGAAGTAATTTTAGTACATACGAAGATGCATGAGTGCATGCATACTTAGATTTTGTGTGAGGGTCTTCGATTATTTTCTCATCATTAAGATGAAGAAGCTCTTGGTAGAAACACGATCAAGTTTGTGAATGTGAAGTTAACATGCAGAATTGCATTGTACATAGACAAATCAGGATCAAGCTAAGTAACCTTTGTTATATATATTTATGTCTACGAGGAGGTTGGAGGATGGATTCCTCAGGAACAACCATAATTTTCTTCAAGTGATATGTAAAGGGTCACATAGATGAAACGACTACTTGAAATCATAGGAATTCATGTCAACAATGCTTTTTTATGCATCACAATTGTAAGTAGTAACTCATGAGTGCATGAATAGCTCTTGATGGAAATATATGTAGTTGATTTACAACTCTATTCCTAGTTGGCACAAGTTAATGCTATGATTATGAAAATCAATACAAGTATTAAATGCTCACATACTATTTTTTATGAGAAGGTCTTGTGAGACTACAAGAAGCACAATGATTAGAATAACATCCATCGATGGATGCTTTCATTAAAAAGTGGATACTATATAAACAATCCATTTCCACAAGGTGATTTGGATTACTACTTTGGTTTGATCGATGTTAGATGATTGCTGTGTGCTTGAATATGCTTCCGCATCATAATCCATCCAAAAGAATGAATGAACATGTTTAATTAAAAGGATTAACATGTCTCATAATTTTTAAATTTCAAAGATAATTGTGGAAATAGTTATGAGGTAAATTTGGAATTTATTTCATCAGTATAAGGGCTTCAAGAAAATGACTCTGTACATTTTCAAAGTTGGTTGTCAAGTGGCGGTCCATTCCAAAGAAATGGTATATAAAGCTTTGAGGAAATGTCCAAATAAAGTGACTTTTAAGCCTAATGAAAGCCTAAGAGAGGCTTTGGGAGTTTGCAAAAGTTTTTAATATTGCATAACTAAAAGATAATGAAAATTAAGATTTAATCTATTGCTATTGAAAATTGTCAAATGCAATGAAGAATTTTGAAAGAGGAATATTTTCCATAGGTTACTTATGGGATTGCTTGATATTGTGTGATCACCATGGGCTAGCCATGCCTTAAATATGTGTTTATCGATGAATGGTTTATAATGAACATTCTATTCTATATTTGATGTAAGCTACATCTTTCACAAATCTAGTTGAGTTGATTTATCACACCATTTATCATTTCTTAACTTCAAATGAGTTGATGCTACATATAGATTCATAGAAATGACTCTCTACTTTTAATAGAGGGAATGAAACACTTTAGGGCCACTTCATGATATTAATTATGGTTGTGGGTACTCGTTTCTTTTTATCATGTTGAGAGAAGTGTTCAACTTTTATCTCATATATAGATCTATGTGGGGTCCAAATTTTGGTGGTATGGGACATCAAACTTTGTATATCTAGATTTAGTGTTGGAATTTGAGGTCTACAAAAGCACACAAACAACATAAGGAAGAAGAAGAAGCTTGGAGCACAACACACAATATTGAATGCATTACCAAGAGAATGTACAAAGATAAATTACTCGTTAGGGTTATAGGCATATATACAAGCCGGGGCAAAAGAACCTCCTAAAGAGGGAAAGAAGTGCCTTTATGATCCTAGTGTGTTCACACACACCACTACCTAAATATATCAACAAATCCCCCTGGGAGTGATGTAGTGAGCGAGGAGTTGGCACTCATGTATAAGGAAGTGCAAAGCTATGTGGAATCTGTGGGATTTGAACTCAAGACCTACCAGCTAGCAGTATGATGGGCTAACCACTTGACCCAAAAGCCATGGTTGAGGATTACTTCCTAATCCTCCCTCTTAGGGTGTGGTTCAACCATCTCCTGCCAGTCATATCTTGAGTCTAACACTCTCTTCCCTTCTAGAGATCATTGTCCTCAATGATCAATCCTTGGTCTCCCCTTGGATTGATGTCCTCACCCTTGCACAGTCTCTTGAACCATCTTGTCCTCAACCTTGGTCTCTTGAGCCTTGCCTTTCCGCTTCTTGGCCACTTTGCCTACAGACTTGCCTTGGTCTCAACCTTGGTGTCTTGATCCTTTCCTTTCTGCTTCTTGGACACTTGCCTACAGACTTGCCTTACTCTCAACCTTGGTATCTTGAACCTTGCCTTTCTGCTTCTTGGCAACTAGCCTACGGACTTGCCTTGCTCTCAACCTTGGTCTCTTGAACCTGGCTCTGATACCAATTGTGGGATTTGAACTCAAGACCTACTAGCTAGGAGTATGATGGGCTAACCACTTGAACCAAAAGCCATGGTTGAGGATTACTTCCTAATCCTCCCTCTTAGGGTGTGGTTCAACCATCTCCTGCCAGTCATATCTTGAGTCTAACAGAATCAATGCACAAAAGAAAGTAAGCCCAAAGCTTTGTAGAAAGCTTCACACTTCTCCCTAGGTAGAGCCTTTGTGAAAAGGTCTGCAATGTTCTCTTGTGTGGGCACATATGCAAAACTGATCTCTCCAGTAGAAAACCTCTGCATGACATAATGATAGTGCACCTAAATGTGCTTAGTGCGAGCATGGAACATCGGGTTCCTCGCAACTGCCCATGCGCTCTGACTATCAGTGAAGATGGTAGTGGTAGAAGACTGAACGACACACAAATAAGCCATAAGACATCTGAGACACACACACACACTCAATAGTTGCTATGAAAGCTGGCCTATACTTAGCCTCACAACTAGAAGTGGCCACAATAGGCTGCTTCTTGCTCGACCAAAATATGCATGAGCTACCAATCATGAAGCAAAAACCACTAGTGGATACACAAGTGTCATAGCAACTAGCCTAGTTAGTGTCAAAAAAAGCATGTAAATCTAGCGGTAGTGGTCGCCCCTTGGGATAAAACAATTCGAGTATCGAGGTACCACTCAAGTAGCGAAAGATGCGCTTAACTACCTCCCAATGCTTGACACCTGGGCAATGCGTAAACTTGCTCATCTGTGAGACACCGAAATGAATATTTAGTGGAGTAATGCATAAGTAAATCAAGCATCAACAACTTGCTGATAGAGAACATCATGACATGCATCTCCAGCATCATGAAGACTCAACCGTAAACTTGTTTCCATAGGAGTGGCAATAGGTTTGCAGTCTTCAAGGCCAAAACATTGCAATAAGGTGTCAACATATTTTGTTTGACACAAAGATATTCTACCATCAACTTACATAAACTCAATGCCCAAATAATGATGCAAATGCCCCAAATGTGACATTTCAAGTAAGGCATGTAAATCAGCCTTACAATCAGCAATATGCTTCTCATGAGGACTAGTGAGTAGCATGTCATCAACATAGACAACAATGATCAGGAGCACATCATTTGCATGCTTAACATAT
>CM035413.1:99046914-99049414 GCA_020310875.1 Ceratopteris richardii | reverse complement strand
AATTGTAGAAGAAACTTTGCACTCAAGAGAGTTTGAACGTAGATTATCTGGAACATTACCATTAATTTCCTTTGTTCCTCCTAGTATTGAAAGTAGTGAAAATCTTTTTCCTCCATCCATAGCTAGAATCACTGATAATTCTCAAGTAGATTTAAATGTGATAGAAATCATTAAAGATAAAGTAGTTAGTGAGGTATTATTAAAAATTAAAAGATTATTTGATTGAAATAAGTTTGAATAATTTATGAAAATTTTGACTAATGTTTGATTTTAATTTTTGCAGGACAAGAAGTTTGATGATTAATACCAAGATGTGAAGTATCTATCAAGGTGTTTTCAAATATAATTGTGGGTATAGCTTAAAAATCAAGGGTTTATCTGAGTTTTGAAAGCTAATTCAAGGGTATTTAAGGGTTAAATGTAGGTTTTGAACATGTTTTATAGGGTACAAGCTTAATTTCAAGGTTAATTAAGGGTTAATTATTAAATCTAGAGGGTTATGGAAGGTTAGAAGATTAATTTATGGGTTGTTTGAGGGATTAAAACATGGTTTGAAGTTAGTTTAAGGGTAAACATATGGTCAAAAAAGTTAATTAAGTAGGTTTTAGTCTCTAAATGAGTTAATAAATAGGATAAACATAATAAATGAAACCTTAGCAAAATATTTTAGATATAAATGATTAATTAAATATGTTAATTGTTATTATTATTACTAAGGTTATGTATACAACTAAATTTATTGATGGGTTTAATTTAATTTATTCTAAAGGGTTGCATTTATTGTAAAAGTGATTAAATAAATAAAAAGGAATTGAAGGGTTGTATTTATTAAAATCTAAATGGAAGGCCTAGAGAATATTTAATTTGAGTGGTTATTGTGTATTTCTTGGAAAAGAAAAGGAGAATTTCTCACGCCTAATTTCTAGTTGAGATATGTTGAGTGATGTGGAGAAAATGAAGGCTCCATGGATCAGTTATCTTAGGGAAAATGTGGGCTATGGTGGGCTACTCTCATCTATATAAAGAGAGGAGGCATATTCACAAGCTCATGTTATTTTTCAGGTACTCTATTTACTCTATGCTCTAGATTATAGTTATTTGTGCACTCATTTCCATGACTGTCCTCTGGCAAGAGGAGAGAGAAGTCCATCTCTCTTACTTTTTTCATTCATTCAATTCAAAGCAAATTTTTTTTGCTTTAAAAATTTGAGGACGCAGACATGGATTCTTCATTTCTTATCTCTTTTCTTTTATTCTTTCCTTTCTTTTTTTATTCTCTGCGTCTTTTTCTTTTTCTTAATTCCTTTTCTTTTCCCATCTCTTTCCCTCTCCCTCTCTTCTCTACCGGCGGCGCAGCAGCAATGCGTGCGCAGCACACACACAAAGAGAGAGAGAGAGAGAGAGAGAGAGAGAGAGAGAGAGAGAGAGAGAGAGAGAGAGAGAGAGAGAGAGAGAGAGAGAGAGAGAGAGAGAGAGAGAGAGAGAGAGAGAGAGAGAGAGAGAGAGAGAGAGAGAGAGAGAGAGAGAGAGAGAGAGAGAGAGAGAGAGAGAGAGAGAGAGCGAGAGAGGGAGGGAGGGAGGGAGGGAGGGAGGGAGGGAGGGAGGGAGGGAGGGAGGGAGGGAGGGAGGGAGGGAGGGAGGGAGGGAGGGAGGGAGGGAGGGAGGGAGGGAGGGAGGGAGGGAGGGAGGGAGGGAGGGAGGGAGGGAGAGAGAGAGAGAGAGAGAGAGAGAGAGAGAGAGAGAGAGAGAGAGAGAGAGAGAGAGAGAGAGAGAGAGAGAGAGAGAGAGAGAGAGAGAGAGAGAGAGAGAGAGAGAGAGAGAGAGAGAGAGAGAGAGAGAGGGAGAGAGAGGGAGAGGGAGAGGGAGGGAGAGGGAGAGAGAGGGAGAGAGAGGGGGAGAGAGGGGGAGGGAGAGGGGGAGGGAGAGGGAGAGGGAGAGGGAGAGGGAGAGGGAGAGGGAGAGGGGGAGGGGGAGGGGGAGGGGGAGGGAGGGAGGGAGGGAGGGAGGGAGAGAGGGAGAGAGAGAGAGAGAGAGAGAGAGAGAGAGAGAGAGAGAGAGAGAGAGAGAGAGAGAGAGAGAGAGAGAGAGAGAGAGAGAGAGAGAGAGAGAGAGAGAGAGAGAGAGAGAGAGAGAGAGAGAGAGAGAGAGAGAGAGAGAGAGAGAGAGAGAGAGAGAGAGAGAGAGAGAGAGAGAGAGAGAGAGAGAGAGAGAGAGAGAGAGAGAGAGAGAGAGAGAGAGAGAGAGAGAGAGAGAGAGAGAGAGAGAGAGGAGAGAGAGAGAGAGAGAGAGAGAGAGAGAGAGAGAAGTGAGAGTACGTCTCGCTTACGGTGCACGCCGAATGTTTGGAGCAAGCTCAAGTACGATGGAGACTCAAAAAAACAATGATTAGTAGTTCAAGCAAAGATTTACATTTCATAATTAAAATGCATTTCGGATCGACAAAACATTTCTTGAAATCCTTTGAATAGCACTTGTCTCAACATATAAGTTTAAAGTGCAA